>SJYX01019082.1:219717-283724 GCA_006410675.1 Oreotragus oreotragus | reverse complement strand
TTTATTATTATTTTTTTTTGTATTTATTTATTTTTTTACACGAACTCCCAAACATGAATAAATAACTTTGAATAAATAACTAGATACACGATTGTTTAACTCCAATTTGGATAATGGTAATAAAGGAGGAGTTCAGAGGCCACGAGGTTATGCAAGAGAGGCTTTTAGGGGCAGCTTTCCTGAAGAAATAACGTCTCAACCAAGAAAGCTGGTGGTTTTGAAAGTAAAATCTGTGCAACTCTTGGTCAACTTAGCAAATCAAATCATGAGGCATTAAGTTAATTTATAATCTGAAATGGAGCTTCACATGAAAAAATACATTCCAAAATGCAAATAGCTAAAATTTATAGCTGCCCAAATATGTTTCCTTATTACTTAAAACTGATGCTAGCCAAAACCAAGTCACCTTCTATTTTAAGTAAAATCCTTTACTACAAAAAGACGGAGGGAGGAAAATAAGCCAAAAAAGCAAGCAAGGAAAAGGGAAGAAAGGAAGGGAGGAAGGAAGGGAAGAAGGAAAAGTGGATAACAATTTTAACAGGGACTCAAAAACAGTACAAAGAAGTTATGTCATTGCTGACCCCCGCCTTGGTAGCAACATTATGCTCTGTGGATAAACTAAAACACCAAAAAGCAAATAACTCACACTTCTCTTATTTTGATAATAAGGACATGCCTAGGTGGGAGTTACTGAAATATCTATTCAGTAAGAAGGCAGCACTATTAACAGATCTCTGAGGAATTCTGGACCAAACATCTAAGCTGAGATGCTCCTTTTACTTATTATTGTTTATTTTTTTGAGACAGTCTTTTTAAAGCAAAAGAGATGTGCTGAAAATTTAGATTTTCCAACCATTTCAAACTTTAAACTTGGAGTTTACATGTCATTTCTAACTCCTCAGGTTGCTGGGAATGTAACTTTAACTCACAGAGCACTTAGAAGCTCCCAGAGCAGAGAGAAATGGATTTGAATCCCAGCTCCACTCTCTCTGGCTTCCCTGATAGCTCAGTTGGTCAAGAATCCATCTGCAATGCAGGAGACCCCGGTTCGATTCCTGGGTCGGAAAGATCCCCTGGAGAAGGGATAGGCTACCCACTCCAGTATTCTTGGGCTTCCCTTGTGGCTCAGAGGTAAAGAAATAGATGTCCACTATAGAATAGATAGTAGACTACAAGTCCACTGTCTTTTGTACTTGATTCATTTCTTTCCAACCATTTTCAACTCTCGCCTAACCCCATGCTTGTCATGACAGAAAAGACTACCAAGGGAACGACCAGTGACTCATAAAGTCTGTTCCCTCATTTCCACTCAGAGTTTCACCTCACAGATTCCTCTTACCAAGACCACTGACCTCCAAGATGGTCACATGGATCAACTTCGTCTTCTGGCTTCTGGTTTCTGACCCATTTTCTTGGCTCTCATCAGCCCACTCCCTGTGGTGGGTCATCATCACTAGTGCTAAGCTCTGAGTCAGCAACCACATTCAATGACCAGCATGGCTCACTAGGAGCCAAGTCTGGGAAGACAGCTAGTCTTCCCACCCTAGAGCAAGGCCATGGCTGTTCAGCTCTTCTGGGTTGAAGAGACACAGAGCATGAATGACTGCAGCAAGATGGGAGGAGGAGAAGACAGACTTGATGAATTTGCTGAGTGAAGATGTAACTGAGTATATAAAAATTGAATGTTCTTGTCCTTATCCTCACACCTCTCATTTCCAAAAGCTTCCATCCTCCCTGTCCTCTCGCTACCTGTCTAAACACACACACACATACATTAAACTTTTTGTGATCTTGATCAAAATCTGTGAGACTTCTCTGTAATTAACATGATTGAGTCTGGCAGTATTTATTAGGGTGATGTCCTTTCACTTTTATTTTATTGTTTTCACATTTTATGTGCGCATGGGCAAGGGTATAAAACTCCACAAATCTTAGCTTTCTTCCATATAAAATTGGGCTTTATAGTAGTACCTAACCTAGAGAGATATTGTGAGATAATACACATGAGACACCTACCCTTGCCTAGTACTTAACACACCTGATAAAAGGGGAACCTGGGATCCAACCCGTGTGGTCTGATCTCAGAGCAGACAGAGCCCATGGTGAACTGGCTATCTTGAGAACTCTTGGCTATCATTACTACTATTATTGTAACTATTGTAGTCACTGTGGAAAATCTGAAAATTCATATGAGCAGAATAAAAACTGCTCAGTCCCTTTTTTAGAGATAATAATTTTTAGTGTTTTGGCACTATCCTCCCATTTGCTTTTCAACATCATTTTTTTTCTCCAAAAGTAGGACCATATTGTGTTTATTGTTCTTAATCTGCTTCTCTGTTTAATTTTTGTTGATAATTGTATCATATCAATAAATATTTTCGCATTAGATTTTACAGACTAAGAAAAACTTGATGTATCGCTCTCTGGGTATCTCTGAGAGGGTGTCTTATCTCTGATGGTGATCTTGAAGCCCATATCCCTTGCATTGTATTAGCCTTACAAATAGCCTCTGAGGCTTATGGGCAAGTTCCCCAGTTTACTGACTCACATAAGAACTTACTCAACAGAAGCCACAGCAGACATAACATCTCACAAACAGGAGAGATTTTTCCTCCATCACATAAATAAGAAATAAGAAATTGCACTTCATAAAATATCATTACAGCAGAGTGACCATGTGTTTCATGAAGAGTTGGCAATTTAGCCAGAATCTGGTACAAAACTCACATAGAAGCTCCTCCTGGATTGAAGACAGATACTGACAGATCAAGCAGGAAGGGAAGCAAACTTTATCAGTGTATTCAGGAATACGAAAATAGAAGTCAAAAGAACAACTCACTGGATACATAGGTCTACAAGCGAAAGTGAAGCTGCTCAGTCATGTCTGATTCTTTACGACCCCATGGACTGTAGCCTGCCAGGCTTCTTCGTTCTTGGGATTCTCCAGGCAAGAATATTGGAGTGGGTTGCCATTTCCTTCTCCAGGGGATCTTCCCGGCCCAGGGATAGAACCCAGGTCTCCTGCATTGCAGGCAGACGTTTTACCCTCTGAACCACCAGGGAAGCCCATAGGTCTACTGAAGTACCACAATATGCAGCGTGCATCCAAGAATCAAAATGTAGGTAAGAGGAACTTTCATTCATCTATTCGTTCACTTATGAACCATTTTTTTCAGAGAAAAAGTTTGAGCCAGCTATCAAATTTATACAGGCTAAATGAATCTTATACCCTCACCTTGGTGCAGTTTTCTATGAAGGTCTGCATATCTGCTAGGCCCTTTCTCTTCACTACCCACTCAAAATATCAGTTCAAGCCTCATTTCCTTAATGAATTCCAATAGGAGAAAGCAACCTGATCACCCTCATCTCTGAAAATTTTATATGTAGTTGGGTTTAAACACTTGGTATAATATTTTGCAACTCACTTTTTTTCAGGAATATCCAAAAAGAGGCTTCCATAGTAATGGATTTTCCAGGTAGTTATAAATTTTCCTAGTGACTTTCTTTGTACTCTAGTCTTGAACAAGTCCCTTAACAACTATGAGTCTTAGTTTTCTTATATATAAAATGTTGATAATACATACTGCGAAATGTTCATGTGAGGATTATATATCATAGCCCTTCATGTGTGGAAGTAGCTATTGTCTTATTAGTTATTAATATGGATTTGCTAACTAGGATCATAAATTATAAACATCTATTATTGTAATGGATTACATTACAGTGTCATCTACACAGAAGACAGTGGCTTATTTCTTTCTATGTTTACTATCCAAAAGCTTCCATGACATCTTAGGCATTGATGTCCCCACATGACAGAGGTTTTAATATTTCTTTTCCCCTCTGTATCACAGTACCATCTCAGTTGTCACAAACTCCCTCATTCTCTCTCTCTCCTTCAATCAATCTGAGGGAAAGGAGGGTTATGGGATAATCAACCAGATGATAAAACTTGTTAGGACTGTGTTAAAATAAAAAATAAAAGCATGAGAGGAATCTGCATTTATGAAGACTTCACATGCCATCTGCTACTAGAACCATTATTTCATTAAGTCCTCAACAAACTTTTTGAAGGGGACCTTGTTCATCATTTCCATTTTATAGTCTAAGCTAAGACTTAGAAAAGTTAATGACTTGATTTTTTTTATCCTCCAGAGTGGATACAGTGGCCATCCAGTAAATTAACATCGGTATTTCTTCCTCTATTTGTCTCTTTATGTTGAAGGAAATCCTGAGGCAAAGAATTCTAAAAGATGATCCCCTCTGCTTTCCACTGGCTGCACACGTCTTATGCCATCAATTCTCCCACTTCCATTTGATGCAATGATGTGCAGTGTTCCCAATTTAAGAATGAGTCCGGACTTTAGTGGGATGTTCTTAGCTCAGTCTCTCCATCAAAATCACCCCTTAGGAAGCAGAGCTGAACTCTGTGCCCTGGAGTTCCAGCATCTCCTCAAGAAAGAAGCCCTCATTAAAACAATCTCCTTTACAGCAGGGTCTTACTTTTAAGCATACAGCATTGTCACTTGGTACATGAAGCTGAAGACTGTACGTTACATTTCATCAACATGTGAGTAGCTTTGCTTTTGGTCTCCGGAGAATGGAGTATAGGATAAGAACTACAGGGAATTGAATTTCTTCAGTATCAGTCAGTTGCCTGGTCATACATTCACTGGAGAGCTATACAGGTTACTTAAAGATTAGGCTTGTGTGTCTATGAGGACAAGGATACTCACTGGGCTGCTTGAATGCAGTTATAGAAAGGCTCCCAGCAAGCGCAGCCAGATACATGGTCACAGAGAAAAAGTAAAGAAAACAATGAGGTATCTCTCAGGAGGGTGTGGTTTATTTGCTGATCGGTAGTAACAAATGAAGGCAATATTGAAAAATGCAGCCACACTATCAGTCTTTTCTCAGCCAATAATCTAAAACTGCTTTTAACACAAAGTCCCACCAGTTGCCTTAATCTCTGAGAGTTCCATAGCTGACACTGCCTCAGGAGAAAACCAGTCTTCTACTGCACAGACAAAGTTGAGCTCTGCACACACTCTCTATTTACACTAAATTCAAAGATCCTCTAGGGAAATAAGTGGAACACTAGACAAATGTTAGTGACTCTGCAACACCTCAGTAACATTTGTTGTGACTGTTAATTATGACTACTCAGACAGGAATGTAAGAGCTGGAAAGGAGAGAAAAAAGGAAATACTTAGCTAGAGCCTGCTATGAATCAGACTGTGTCAGGAAGCTTGCACATAGATCTCCAGAAAAGCAGGCAATATGATCCACTTTACCAGCAAAGACACAGGATCAGAGAAAGTCCGTAATATCACAAGGACACTCGGCTGTTAAATAGTGGAACATAGACTTGAACAGCATATCTTGACTCTGATAATTGTCACTCTTCCTATTTTCTCCAAGAAACCAGGGTATAAGATAACCTTTGGGTAATTGTCATATATTAGGTGGTAGGTGTAAGACAAAAAGATGCAGGAAGAAAGCCAAAGGTGTGGGACTAGTATCAGAGGGACCACTCTTGGAATCGGGGAAGGCAATGGCACCCCACCCCAGTACTCTTGCCTGGAAAATCCAATGGACGGAGTAGCCTGGTGGGCTGCAGTCCATGGGGTCGCTAACAGTCGGACAGACTGAGCGACTTCACTTTCACTTTTCTCTTTCATGCATTGGAGAAGGAAATGGCAACCCACTCCAGTATTCTTGCCTGGAGAATCCCAGGGATGGGGGAGTCTGGTGGGCTGCTGTCTATGGGGTCACACAGAGTTGGACACGACTGAAGTGACTTAGCAGCAGCAACTCTTGGAATGGGTGGAAAGCTGCACAGCTACTTGAGGGAGGTGAGAGGTAGGGGGTGGTTGGGAATGAGATAGTGGAGTCCACATGATTAAAGGTGAGCCAGTTAGAGGGACAGTAAATAAAATCCACATAAGTGGATAAGAGGTAGGGGGTGGTTGGGAATGAGATAGTGGGGTGCACATGATTAAAGGTGAGCCAGTTAGAGGGACAGTAAATAAAATCCACATAAGTGGATAAAAGAGGCTTATCTTCAATTAGCAAACACTTTTTTCAGCATGATAGGATGGCAAAGAGAATTCCAACAATTGCTAAGCCCTGTCTCTGACTTCATGGAACACAAAGCTGGTAAGGAGTGCAGAGGACCTCAGACTTTGGGGTCCCCATCAATTGCACAACAGCTGTGAGAGTTTTACCTAATTGCTCTGAGTTTCAATCTTCTTATTACAAAGTGGATATGATAACATCACTCTTGAAGACTTGGTAGCTCCTGAGATTTATATTAAAAACTGATTGTATCGAGGGTGCCTAATGATGATAGCGGTTGTGGTACTTGAGGTTTTAGAAATAAATGGCTGCTACTCTAATAAAAGGGAAAAATGATGAGAGGGAAGAGGCAATAAACTGAAATGAGCATGCCTCTTTTTGTTGGCATTCAGTTCCTGCAAGTAAAGTGAATCTTAACCCTGGTTGCACATGAGAATCAGAAAACATGTTAAAAACTACATGTGTGTGTGTGTGTATATATATATATACACATACAAGTTTTCACACACACACATATATATATAAGCTTTATTTTAAATATATGCATGGGGTCTCCCAGGTGGCACAGTTGTAAAGAATCCTCCTGCCTAGCAGGAGCTGCAAGAGACTCAGGTTTGATCCCTAAGTTAGGATCCCATGGAGGAGGTAATGGCAGCCCACTCCAGTATTCTTGCATGGGAAATCCCATGGACAGAGGAGCCTGGTGGCCTTCAAACTATGGGGTCAAAAATAGACATGACTAGGTGACTGAATGTGCACACACACATATGTATATACTTAGGACAATACATATGTGTGTGTATATAAAATGCTTGTTTTCCACCCACCTCTCCAAGGACTCTGATTTAATTATTCTAGGAGGTATTCAGGCCTGTTTCTTTCTCCTTTTTTCTTTCCTAACTCTTCTAACAATACAGCTCTGTCCAAGGGTGACTCCGCCTCCAGGCATTTTAGCCCTGAGTGAAGCCACTTGATAGAGGTCAGGGTTGAAGAAAAAAAATCCATTTCCATATGGCCCTGTGTTTTGCCTTTGGGCAGTGAGTGATAATGGTGTCAATCAGGCAGAATCTAGAATTATACAGCCTCAGAATCTGTGTCCCTTTTTAAAAATGGCTAGTGATCATCTTATTAACCCTATGTTGAAATTCACTAAAGAATCATATCAGGTTAGCAATTTTTTTGAGTAGGTAATGAGTTTGTTGTTTAGTTGCAGCTGTGTCTGACTCTTTTGTGACTCAATGGACTATAGCCCACCAGGCTTCTTTGTCTGTGGGATTCTCCAGGNACCTATGTTGAAATTCACTAAAGAATCATATCAGGTTAGCAATTTTTTTGAGTAGGTAATGAGTTTGTTGTTTAGTTGCAGCTGTGTCTGACTCTTTTGTGACTCAATGGACTATAGCCCACCAGGCTTCTTTGTCTGTGGGATTCTCCAGGCAAAAATACTGGAGTGGGTTGCCATTTTCTCCTCCAAGAGACCCTCCCCACTCAGGGACCAGCTCCACATCTCCTGCATTGGCAGGTGGATTCTTTCCCACTGAGCCACCAAGGAAGCCCAGATTTCTTTTGTTTGAAAGTAACATGCCATGATTTTGAAAGAAACAATATTTTAGTGGAGGAGGTGTGACATTTGTAGTTCAAAAACCTGGATTCATATTTATTCATTCAGCTACTTCGTTCACCTCCATTCTATCAAATTCTAACATATACGGATGTCCCAGCCTGAACTTTCCTATCAGCACACCAAGCCCAGAAGCCTGGTGTATCACAGAGGGCTTGCTGTTCTGTCATTCAGGGCATACCAAGCAACCTCAGCTCTGAAGGCAGTGCTTGAGTATCACTAAAGATCAAGCTCCAGATCCCAGTCAGGGAGGAATACAGATTCTATTCACTGGCTCTCCCAATTTTACCACAGCCAGAATCGGATGTCCACTTCACTTTTAGAATTAAGCGATAATACAACAGAGGTGTGATTTCAGGTTCCTATTAAAGGAAGCTATGATTTGAAGGGGGTTTATTTCTTAACTACTGCTATTTATTTAATTCCATTTATTTATCTATTTATGTCCATTCCTTTAGCATCTATGTGTTAGTTTTAAGAATTTGCAAATCAGAGGCAGGGTAGAGGGTAGAAGAAATACTAAATGGATTGACTTTTGAGTTACAATTCAGTGGGGCTTCCCACATGGCACTAGTGGTAAAGAATCCACCTGCCAATGCCAGAGATGTAAGAGATGTGGTTTGATCCCTGGAGGAGGACGTGGCCACTCACTCCAGTATTCTTGCCTGGAGAATCCCCTGGACAGAGGAGCCTGGTGGGATACAGTCCATGGGGTCACAAAGAGTCAGACATGACTGAGTGCTTGGGCAGCAGCAGCATTCGTTGAAATGGTCAATGGCATGTTAATCATTTGGTCCAAGGTGAAGACTTTCATATCCGCTTGGGATAGATAATATTTACTACTTTATAATGAACACTAACTGGGAAAATATATATAAAGCACTTAGCACAATACGTGACCCCAAACCACAGCTGTTATGACTAGTTCATGGTTGTTTTTAAAGTAAACACAAAGATCTTACTGTTAAAACTTAACACCTACAGACAAAAGGCTCAAGGAAAAGAAGGAATCTGGGGGTACTAAACATATTCATTTGGTATAAAATAGTATAATAGGACTTGACGCCATTAATGACAGTGCCACTCATTAATAACAGAGCCATGTAGAAGGCTTAACCTGGGTCCATCCTATGAATTAGAATTTGAACTTGTGGGCTTCCCTTGTGGCTCAGCTGGTAAAGAGTCTGCCTGCAATGCGGGAGACCTGGGTTCAATCCCTGGGTTGGGAAGATCCCCTGGAGAAGGGAATAGCTACCCACTCCAGTATTCTGGCCTGGAGAAGTCCATGGGGTTGCAAAGAGTCGCACATGACTGAGGGACTTTCACTTTTCACTTTCAGAATAAAAGTGATGCTCTATATTTCTTCCTGCTATTATAATACACGCAGCATGCAAGGCACCTGGGCAAATGTAATATCTTACCCTGTAGCATGTTTAAATCTAATGAGAAAGACATGTTTACGTAGAAACAGTGGCAATACAGTACAACAAAACAGTGATAAAGCTGAGTGGAAACTAACATGGGAGCTCAGATAAAGAGGAACAAACTGTCTGGAGACGAGAAAGTTTTATAGAGATGGTAACTCATTTAGGGATTTGAAGAACTGAGAGGGATCACCAAGTAGAGAAGGAAAGACGGGAAAAAAATGTTAGGATGAACAAACTTATCAAATTTACGTCTTGCCAGGAACTGATGTGTAAGAAAGGTTTCAAGCTTAATTGCATTTATTGCAAAGTTTTAATATTCCCTCATTTGTGTTCTGGAACCTGAATTCTTTTAAAACCAGGTCACTAGCCTCACCTGTTATTCATTGGTTGAACACACAGTTTTAAATATCTACTTGATGTCAGGAACTGTGTCAGGGACTGGCAATGTAGTCAAAGAATAGAGAAGAATATCTTGTCTTCTGAGAGCTTGAAATCCAGATGTTTGGGGGTGTTTGGAGTAGTCAAGTAATTGAGAGTGTTCAGCGGGTAAAGGGCAGGCAAATCTTCTAACTTCATTGTGTCTCAAAAAATAGGAATCGTTATTATTATCTTAACTAATTCCTAGGATGGTTGGTACAGGTTATATCTACTGGGAGTATAAAAAAGTATAAAAATATAAAGTGAAGGTATTATTGTCACTTTTTAGTCACCTAATTAAATTTATTTAAAATAGCTAAAAATTAAGATTTTTTTCCCTAAACATACAATAAGTATTTTGCACCAATTATTTACATTGTAAGGAATTCATATAATTATGCTTAGTGTCGTCTAGTTAATCCCTTCTAAAGAAAAACAAACAAAGAAACAAACCACCACCTGCCATACAATCTGTACTCAGAGAACAAGGACAGTATTCAAAGATCTCTATGTTTTCAAGAGTACAGTTTATCTAAAATTTCTCCATTAAAATAAGAGAAGAATGAAGGAATAAAGAACAATCATGATGCTGACCTAGGAAACAAATATTGATACAGAGTCTGGTTTGAAGACTCTGAACATGGAGGTGGCAGAGCAAAAGGGCGCCGCCAACGGCTGCTGGAGCCACAGTGTCTGAGCCTGCAGCTTAGTAACGTTGTGACGCTGGGTTAGCACTTAAATTATCTGTGCTCATCTTTGCTCAGTTATGTTCAAGGTTCTGCCACCCCCTGGACTATAGCCCACCAGGCTCCTCTGTCCATGGAATTCTTCAGGCAAGAATCCTGGAGTGGGTTGCCATTCCCTTCTCCAGGGGATCTCCCCAACCCAGGGATCAAACCTGGGTCTCCTGCATTGCAGGCAGATTCTTTACCGTCTGAGTCACCAGAGAAGCCCCTTAAATTACCTGTACTCATCTTTGTTGAGTTGTGTCTGACTCTCTGGGACCCTATGGATTGTAGCCCACCAGGTTCCTCTGTCCATGGATTTTCCTGCAATAATACCAGGGAATGTCCTCCTCCAGGGGATCTTCCTGACCCAAGGATTGAACCTGTATCTCCTGCATTGGAAGGCAGATACTTTACCACTGAGCCAGCTGGAAAGCCTTCATCTTTGCTCATCCCTAAAATGGGAATGATACTAGTAGCCACTCTGAGAGCTTTTGGAAAGAATCACTAAGTTCACATAGGCAGAGCTTTTAGAGTAGAGCTTGGCATACACTAAGTGCTAATGACATACTACCTACCATTATCCCTCAACTATCATGGCTATTCTTCTAAACCTACATCTTCCCTAATGGAAAGAAACTAGAGAAAATGAAACTAACTCAGAGATCTAACTGAAAAAAAAAAAAAAATAAGAGAAGAATGAAGGAATAAAGAACAATCATGATGCTGACCTAGGAAACAAATATTGATACAGAGTCTGGTTTGAAGACTCTGAACATGGAGGTGGCAGAGCAAAAGGGCGCCGCCAACGGCTGCTGGAGCCACAGTGTCTGAGCCTGCAGCTTAGTAACGTTGTGACGCTGGGTTAGCACTTAAATTATCTGTGCTCATCTTTGCTCAGTTATGTTCAAGGTTCTGCCACCCCCTGGACTATAGCCCACCAGGCTCCTCTGTCCATGGAATTCTTCAGGCAAGAATCCTGGAGTGGGTTGCCATTCCCTTCTCCAGGGGATCTCCCCAACCCAGGGATCAAACCTGGGTCTCCTGCATTGCAGGCAGATTCTTTACCGTCTGAGTCACCAGAGAAGCCCCTTAAATTACCTGTACTCATCTTTGTTGAGTTGTGTCTGACTCTCTGGGACCCTATGGATTGTAGCCCACCAGGTTCCTCTGTCCATGGATTTTCCTGCAATAATACCAGGGAATGTCCTCCTCCAGGGGATCTTCCTGACCCAAGGATTGAACCTGTATCTCCTGCATTGGAAGGCAGATACTTTACCACTGAGCCAGCTGGAAAGCCTTCATCTTTGCTCATCCCTAAAATGGGAATGATACTAGTAGCCACTCTGAGAGCTTTTGGAAAGAATCACTAAGTTCACATAGGCAGAGCTTTTAGAGTAGAGCTTGGCATACACTAAGTGCTAATGACATACTACCTACCATTATCCCTCAACTATCATGGCTATTCTTCTAAACCTACATCTTCCCTAATGGAAAGAAACTAGAGAAAATGAAACTAACTCAGAGATCTAACTGAAAAAAAAAAAAATCCATCTTCTGATTTAATCACAATAATATTCCTATCTTCTAATATAATCACAGTAATTTATCTGTGCAAAGTGCTTCCCAGTCATTCCCAATGATCCTACTCCACCCGAGGTTGTCTGAGAAGAGATACCCAGATTAGTACGCAGGCTGTTAACAATGTTTCAGAGCCAAAGATGACTTGATCGCTGAAAGGCGATCACATTTTGCTGGATTTTAAAATTTCTGTTCATTATTTCTTTCACTTCCTGGAGGCTTATGATGGGAACACACTGTCTGGATTCTACAGTATGCATAGATTTTGTATATTTGGAAATATATGATATTCCTATCTTGCAAATTTAACAAAAATCAAAGTGGGGAAGAAAAGGGTCAAGCCTTAGTATGTTATTTTGCAATCTTGGCAAAGCACCCTAACATTATGTATATATTTGAGATCCCTAACCAAAGCTCCCTTTGGCTGAAGCATCCGACTGCATTAGTGGGTGCCTTGAAGGAGGTGTTGTAAATGCAATGTTAGGCAATTAAGGAAAGGAAATGCTGGCCAGATCATTTGTTTTCTCATAGATTATCTTTTCAAATGCGGACCAGCAGGAACAATTTTTAGGCTGACTTTGGAAATTTAGGGACTTCCTACAGCTCAGGGATTTCCCTTGTGTCTCAGCTGGCAAAGAATCCATCTGCAGTGTGGGAGATCTGGGTTTGATCCCTGGGTTGGGAAGATCCCCTGCTGCTGCTGCTGCTAAGTCACCTCAGTCGTGTCCGACTCTGTGTGACCCCATAGACGGCAGCCCACCAGGCTCCCCCATCCCTGGGATTCTCCAGGCAAGAATACTGGAGTGGGTTGCCATTTCCTTCTCCAATGCATGAAAGGGAAAAGTGAAAGTGAAGTCGTTCAGTCTGTCCGACTGTTAGCGACCCCATGGACTGCAGCCCACCAGGCTACTCCGTCCATTGGATTTTCCAGGCAAGAGTACTGGGGTGGGGTGCCATTGCCTTCCCCAGGGAAGATCCCCTAGAGAAGGGAAAAGCTACCCACTCCAGTATTCTGGCCTAGAGAATTCCATGGACTATACAGTCATGGAGTTGCAAAGAGTTGGACATGACTGAGCTATACCTTCACTTCTCTATAGCTCAGATGGTAAAGAATCTCCCTGTAGTGCAGAAGACTCAGGTTCGATTCCTGGTTCAGGAAGATCCTCTGGAGAAGGGAATGGCAATTCACTCAAGTATTCTTGCCTGGAGAATCCCATGGACAGAGGAGCCTGCCAGACTACAGTCCATGAGGTCACAAAAAGACTACAGTCCATGGGGACACAACTGAGCGACTAATACTTGGAAAATTACCACAGGAAACTGTATGTGAAACGTGGACTTCAAATTTTTTAAATAGGCATAATTAGAGAATGTGAAAGTAACATTTTAGAATAAAGGAACAGTTCTATACATAGGTGAATACTAAGTCTCAACAAAGCACAGGGAAATCTTTATTGTTATGAAAATTGTGTTCTTTAAGCTTTTTAGGCCATTGACCTTATTTCTAAGCTTCCAAACTATTAATCATTTTCCATCCTCTTAGATTTTGGAACAGGCCACAGAATTGCAATAAAAATCCTAAAAAATTATTTTGGACTGATTATTGTGTAATATCCCATGAAAGTCACATGAAGACTCTTATCACTTGAGTGAGAATCACATGTTGAAAGTGAAGATATACTGTCACAGTCTATATTTCTGCTGTTTCTTTGCCCTGAGGTTTCATAGTCCTTCTCTGGTATTTTGTGATAGATTTATCCACAAAGCCAGCTGAATGAGATTAGTTGTGAGGATTCATGGTGCATACAGAACAAGGGTGGGCAAACTGCAACTTATGGGCCAAATCATGCCCTCACTTATTTTTAAAATAAAGATTACTGAAATAGAGCCATGTTATTTATTTACTGCCAGTGGCTGTTTTTGCATGTAACAGCATAGTTGAGTACTTGTATCAGAAACAGTCTGGTTTACAAAGCCAAACATATGTACCACCTGAACATTTACAGAAAAAAATGCATTAAACTTTGGCATACAAGACAAAGCAGTGAGCTAAGTAGTAGGTAAGAAAATGACATTCTGAAAGTATTATTGATTTATCACTGCAGTCACTAGATATCTATTCTCTTTTTGTAAAAAACTTTCATATGTTGATATATTATTTCTCAGATGGACTATTGTTTCTGAAACAAATCACCAAGATGAAATCCATCATGTCTTCCTTCAAGATTCTCAGCTGAATCATATCTAATTCTGAAAAACCTTCTTCAGTACTCACAAATGGATCTGACTACCCTTTTCTACGCACACTCACATTTTTCTAGTATATTTAGTATTAGAGAGTATTTAAGGGCTTCCCAGGTTGCACTGGTGGTAAAGAATCCACCTGCCAATACAGGATATGAAGGTTCGATCCTCGGGTCGGGAATACCCCCTGGAGGAGTCCACTCCAGTATTCTTGCCTGGAGAATCCCATGGACAGAGAAGCCTGATGGGCTACGATCCATAAGGTCATGAAGGGCCAAATATGACTGAAGCGACTTAGCATGCACGCACACATTTGTACATATCTACCTCCCCCTGCAACCTGTAAGCGCCTCCAATCTTAATCATCATTGTATCCATCTCTTACACACTGCCTGCTGTGTGTGGTAGATACTCAGTGAATGTTTGCTGAAGTTAGCTGGAGAAAACGTGGTAAGCAGAAGTCTTGAGAAATTAACTTACTGAAGATCACACAGTCAGCATGTGATAAAGCTCGGATTTGAACCCAGATCTGAAAATAAATGCTCTTTCCATTTATTTCACTGCTTCTAATCAGGAGACTGGAGTTTTCATTTTCATTCTGTTATGGATAATATGGATCTTTTTCTATAAAATAAGGATTTTATATATTTCAAGCCCTCTTCTCTAACATTAGATGGGCTCTAGGACAGTCATTTCACTAAATCATCATGGAGGTTATTAAAAAAAAAAAAAAGCTGCTATGGTAAATGGCTACTTTGTGGTTCAAGTCAGGACTGCAAAGGCTACTTAAGGTCATCTAATTAAAAATAGATTCTTTACCTATAAAATAAGGATTTTATATATTTCAAGCCCTCTTCTCTAACATTTGATGGGCTCTAGGACAGTCATTTCACTAAATCATCATGGAGGTTATTAAAAAAAAAAAACAGCTATGGTAAATGGCTACTTTGTGGTTCAAGTCAGGACTGCAAAGGCTACTTAAGGTCATCTAATTAAAAAAAATAAATTCTCAAAGAAGGGCCAGTTGCCTCCCTGATAGATGGCTATTGATACGTTTTGAATGGTATTGAGGGCTGCTTAGCTGTGCCCAGGTAGAGGCTGAGTGGTCACTGGTTAGGGTGTTGGAGAAACATAAGAATTGGGGTGGGGGTGGAAGGGGAGGGTGGATCAAATGATCTCTTATTTATATCCCAGCTGTAGACTTATCGCCCAGAGTCGGACACGACTGAAGTGACTTAGCAGCAGCAGCAGACTTATAAGACAAGTAACTCATTCTTCAGTGATATTTTTAAGATTAATTAATTTTAATTGGAGGCTAATTACTTTACAATATTGTGGTGGTTTTCGCCACACATTGACATGAATCAGCCATGGGTGTACATGTGTCCCCATCCTGAACCCACCTCCCACCTCCTTCCCCATCCCATCCCTCAGCGCATCTCCATTTGCATGAAATATCTTTTTCCAGCTTTTCACTTTTAGTCTGAATGTGTCCCTTGGTTTGAGGTGGGTCTCTTGTAGACAGCAAATATAGGGGTCTTGTTCTTTAGTGATATTTCTATCATGTTCACAAAGTAAGTCATTCACTCGGAATTATCAAGTGGGCATGCCATTGCTGAAGAGTTCCACTTGGAATTTATATTATGCCAGCAGCTCCCTCCCAATTACTTCTGTATGCTGGTGTTTGATTCACCCTCTAGAAGTACAGGAAATCAGTTAAATCAGTAGATAGTAATATATAGAAGGTATTTTAGATTGGTTAACATCCATTCTCTGCTTTTTACCTTGACTATCTCCACTATAGATTCAGGAAAAGCTACATCTTTGTATTCTTAGCCTTCCTTTCTGGAACAGGCTGGCATATGATTAAATTCTGGCCAGTGAGCTGAAAGTGGAAATCTGTGGGTTGGGTGGAAAGGAAATGTGCACCAGTGAGGTCTTGGGTAAGAGAGAGAATGTGGGCCTGGAGTTCTACCTTTATTGGGCTGAAGTGTGTGAGTGCTTAGGGTTTCCTGGGCTCAATAACTGGAACAGGCTGGCATATGATTAAATTCTGGCCAGTGAGCTGAAAGTGGAAATCTGTGGGTTGGGTGGAAAGGAAATGTGCACCAGTGAGGTCTTGGGTAAGAGAGAGAATGTGGGCCTGGAGTTCTACCTTTATTGGGCTGAAGTGTGTGAGTGCTTAGGGTTTCCTGGGCTCAATATTTATTGGTGAATTTAAAACATAAGAACTTGAATTAAAGCAGGAAGGGAAAATCAAGTCAGCTATCTATAGAAAAAAAGTATGGAAATGATGAAAATGGTCAGCTATCTCTAGAAAACAACAAGGAAATTCCTCAAAAAATTAAGAACTACCATGTGATCCAGCTATTCCACCTCTGGGTATTGATCCAAGGAATATGAAAGCACTGATCTGAAAAAAACATATGCACGCCAATGTTCACTGCAGCATTACTAACAATAGCCAAGATGTACAGAAACAGTCTAAGTGCCCAGTAATGGATAAAAAGATGCAATGTATCTGTGATATTTACATATATGTGTGTGTAATACCACATATATAAAACGGACTGCTGCTGCTGCTAAGTCACTTCAGTCGTGTCCGACTCTGTGTGACCCCATAGACAGCAGCCCACCAGGCTTCCCTGTCCTTGGGATTCTCCAGGCAAGAACACTGGAATGGGTTGCCATTTCCTTCTCCAATATATGAAAGTAAAAAGTGAAAGTGAAGTCGCTCAGTTGCATCCAACTCTTAGCGACCCCATGGACTGTAGCCTACCAGGCTTCTCCATCCATGGGATTTTCCAGGCAAGAGTACTGGAGTGGGGTGCCATTGCCTTCTCCCAAAATGGACTACTACTTAGCCATAAAAGAAGAGGAAATCTCACCATTTGTGACAATATAAATGGATCTTGAGGGTATTAAGCTTAGTGAAATGAGGATGGAGAAAGACAAATCTTTTAAAGTTTCATTCACGTGTGCAATATAAAAATATATAGTAAACCAAATCAAACAACAATGACAACAAAAACTACATACGTACAGAGAATAGAGCAGTGGTTCCAGAGTGGGAGAGGGAGGGAAGAGGACAGTGAGTAAAGGGAAAGAAAAAATTAAGACACGAAGTCTGCAAAACTTTCTGTGGCCACACCAAGCAGGATAGACCCTATTGGTCCCTTTGCTCCCCTCTGTCCCTATCCTATGCAAAAACAGTAAATGATGCCCAAAGATACTGAGGCCATATTGTGACAATGAAAGGAAGGCAAACTTTGCATCGATGTCAACTATGGTATCATGGCAATTTATTTCCTTGAGAAGCTTGATACATGAGGGGAAAATAATCCTCCTTTGATCTGTCACCATTAAATATGTTGCTGCTTGCAGCCTAGTTCATTCCCATCTGATATGATAGAATTATAAACCTCTATAGAGGTTTATGGGACTTTGGAGCCACAAACACCTGGGTTTGAATTCCCATTCTGATATTGTGTGACCCCGTATAATCATCTTTCTCTAAGATGTCGTAACTTCATCTACAAAATAGAAATAACAGTAACACTCAAAGGCTTGTTGTGAGAACCAAAGCAGGTAACAGGTTAAAGGCATTATGGAAAAGAAGTGACACATAGTATATACTCAACAAATATCATATGTTGCTCTCACTATTATTAGTTGTATTTGTGCCATTTGCCAAACACTGCACATAATGAGGTAAATAATGATTCAATATGTTTTCTTTTTTTAAGTAATCTAAAAACAACTTATTTAAGTAGGAATAACTGCATCCATCTCATGGTGAGAAGACTAAAACTCAAAGAGGCTAAGTAATTTGCCAGGTATACAGCTGGGTAATGACAGAATTGAAATTTTATACATACTTTACTCTAAATCCTATATTTTTCTTTATGACTTTGTTTTCCTTTCATCCAATATATCCCATAGAATGTTTAAGAAATGTTGAAGAGACTCAGATTTAGAGAACTCTGGGATAAAATTAACTCAGATTTAATGCAGAATTTCTTAGAAGCTTTAATATGCTAATACATGCAGTGAATCTTTAAGGGGGTCATAATAATGAGTTTCCCATTTTTATGGTATGCATTGTGTTACGAGTTGAATTTTGTCCCCCTAAAAAGATACATTGGAATACGAATACCCAGTACTGTAGAAGATGGCCTTATTTGGAAATAATGTCTTTGTAAAAATAGTCAAGATGAGGTCCTCAATAAGGTCATTAATATTAATATGACTACTATCCATATAACAAGGGGAAATTTGGACCAGAGGCAGACACACACACACACAGTGATGATACCATGTAAACGTAAAGACAGAGGTTGAAGTGATCAATCTGCAATCCAAGGAATGCCAAATTTTGCTGGAAAATCACTAGAAGCTTGGAAAGAAATATGGAACAGATTCTCCCTCACAGGCCTCAAAAGGAATCAGCCCTGCAGACACCTTGATACTAGATTTCCAGCCTCCAGAACTGTGAAATAATAAATTGCTGTTCGGAAGCCACTTGATACTTTGTTATGTCAGCACTAGCAAATTGACATACATGGAATACACTTTTTGGAGAAGTCTTGACTATATCACCTCCTAAGTTTCTTCTCTAGGTTGATCAGCCTAAGTTCTTACAGCCATTTCTCATGCAGTATAAGCTAAATTCATGAGCTCATTACAAATCTCAAATTACTAATATATAAAGAGGACCTTCATCTTATTAATAAAGCCAGAATCAGGATATTTAAGACAGAATATAGATGGATCAGAAAATAGTTTTCAAGGGGTAATGTATAAAGCAGGATGTATTATAAGTTCTTTCATTTTGATTCAAACTTTAATGATTGGATAAAGTTCTAGACATATAAAGGCACAGGGACATTATTTCGCTTGTAATACGTTCTATAAAATTTGAAAAGGTAACCTTTCTTTTACATTTTATTTCTATCTTTTAAAAAAGTATCTAACTACTCAGATTTTATTAAAAAAAAGAAACTTTGCTACTGAAAAGCCATCATAAAAATATTAAAAAGTATTAGAATATCTATATTGCGAGTGATACTCCCTTAAATGTGGAGCTCTTATGCAGTGTGCAACCTTAACATACATACATGGCAACCCTAACATAGCCATGCTCGGGTGACCACAAATATAGAATTTATTTCTATCTTTTAAAAAAGTATCTAACTACTCAGATTTTATTAAAAAAAAGAAACTTTGCTACTGAAAAGCCATCATAAAAATATTAAAAAGTATTAGAATATCTATATTGCGAGTGATACTCCCTTAAATGTGGAGCTCTTATGCAGTGTGCAACCTTAACATACATACATGGCAACCCTAACATAGCCACGCTCGGGTGACCACAAATATAGATACCCTCCACAGGTAGTTGGTTTTATTTTCATGAATTCTGTGTGTGTGTGTGTGTGTGTGTGTGTGTGTTGGTTGCTCAGTCATGTCCAACTCTTTAGCAACCCCATGGACTGTAGCCCGTCAGCCTTCTGTCCACTGGAGTGGATTGCCATTCCCTTCTCCAGAGGAACTTCCCAACCTAGGGATCGAACCCCGTTCTCCTGCATGACAGGCAGATTCTTCACTGTTTGAGCTACAGGGAAGTCTGAGAAGACTTAAACAACAGAAGGCCCTGGTAAGTAACTGCTGCAGAAGAGATCCACACTGATCCACACAGAGAAATGCCAACATGGTTTCCTTTGGCAGAGATTCCCCCGACATATGACTGATTGAGAGCTATGCACAGTATCTTCACATTTATTTAACTAGGCAATATTTTCCCAATTAATCTAGCTCAATGAGTATACCACTTTATTGCTTTATTAAAGAAATCCTAAATTCTATGTGTGGTTTACTAAAAAAAAATATAGCCAAGATAGACCTTTGATTATTCAGGCTTTAAATGAAAATCCCAGGTTAAAATTAATAAGGCTATGCTCTTCAATTAGCTTTTAACCTGAATAAGTTCATGAGTGTCTTCCAGGGGCTTCATAAACCATTTGTGTTTTTCTAGGGATGACTCCATAATTTTCATCAAATATGCAAAAGGGTATGTGTCACAAAGTGGTTAAAACCCACTGCTACTGCTGCTGCTAGGTCACTTCAGTCGTGTCCGACTCTGTGCAACCCCATAGACGGCAGCCCACCAGGCTCCTCCGTCCCTGGGATTCTCCAGGCAAGAACAGTGGAGTGGGTTGCCATTTCCTTTTCCAATGCGTGAAAGTGAAGTCGCTCAGTCGCGTCCGACCCTCAGCGACCCCATTGACTGCAGCCTTCCAGGCTCCTCCATCCATGGGATTTTCCAGGCAAGAGTACTGGAGTGGGATGCCATAGCCTTCTCCTAGCTTATAGTGAATCTTGAGGGCTTACACACCCATATCTGTATAGGAGAGTGGATCTAGGACTTCTTGAGAACTTGCATCTGGCCACAGATGCACCTTCAACCAACCTCCATGCAGAGACAGAGGACCTTGTCAATACTGGGCTTATAAACCTTCCTAAAAGACTGGGGAGGATTAAATGAGATGATGCATGTGGAACACTTAATACAGAGTCTAGCATACAGTAAGCATTCAGTAACTGTTCCCCAGTATTAATATTGCTAGTTTGGCAGGTTCCTGATGAATATGGTTTTAC
This sequence comes from Oreotragus oreotragus, assembly GCA_006410675.1. NCBI lineage: Eukaryota > Metazoa > Chordata > Mammalia > Artiodactyla > Bovidae > Oreotragus > Oreotragus oreotragus. The sequence goes on along the minus strand of SJYX01019082.1, from coordinate 262,974 downwards.
TTTTACCACCATGCAAAATGCTTGCACTGCAGGTTTAATATCTTATTCAGTTCCATTTCATACTTATCAAAATTTGATAAAGCAAAAATGATTTTTATGGAATATTTACTGAAAAATTTGTTCTCCATCTGGTCCTCTAGACACTCTTAAATTCTATCTTTGAGCTAATCTAAGCCATCAGTGAGCAATATTATCTGGAAATCAATGTTTTCCTATTCCCATCTCACTCCCTTTTCAATACAAGGAATTGCTTTTAGAGAGTCATGCTTTGGCATCAGCCCATCCACGTCTATTAAAGGATTTTATTTTTTAAGCTCGAGAGATTTCACTATTGTATTTATTATAAACATATTTTTGAGGGCATTGTAAACTCTATCGGATAAAGCTCTTTTTGTGAGGACCAACAGGAAATACCTCTTTGCTTTCGGCTCCAGGAAAAATTACGTTTCCCCAGGAAAAAATTTTAAAAAGCTTATTTCAAATTTTAGGGCATTTAAATAACTTATCATCTGTTCTTTTCACTGGCTACACAAAGTCAAGTTTTTATTTACTTTTAACAAATATAGATGATCCCTGCGGCATATATGCTACATATAATGCTACTGATGATATCGTCTATTTTAAACACCTATTATATTCTATTTCTGGTTATATTTCTTAATTTTATTTGCATTTTATGTACTGTATTATATCCACATATATAAAACTAGTTAAAATTCTTAAGAGGAGCATACATACATATATATACACACATATATAAATACTTTAATACATAAATAAATAATACATGGAACTCATCTATTGTGGTAAAGTAGTTAACCTCTACACACTTCACTGTTTTTAGATTTCAAAATGGTAGCTATTTCAGAGAACTGTAATGTATATAGTAACATTTGATTTATTGATACATATTAATTGGGAGTATGGAACAGAGTGCCCTGTCAATATTTATTCATTTACTGTCCTACTAAAGAACTTGCAATTTTGACAGATTAGTAGTCAGCAGAAATATTAATTTGCCAGTAATCCTAGGGAAGTGGTGATTCTGGTTCTTGGCATGAGGTGAAGACTTAAAAGGACCTTGCCTCAGCAGATTTAGGTTGAAACACTAATTAGAACAGACTGTAACGATGGGGGAGGAGTAGAATGGATACACTGTGCTTCATATCTAAATTCATATAGTAATTAAAATGTGGTCATAGTTCTCAATAATGCCAGCTCTTAGGCAAGAAGGCTTTAGGGCTGATATAGCGGGATTGCTGAATTCAGATGTTTTATCTGACAAACTGCTTGAGGCATACAGGGCATGTCTTTGTGCTTAAGAGAGACAATATCTTTCTCTGAACTTTACCTTTTCAAAGGTGTATTGACTCATAGAACTTTTTAAACAAATGAGGCCATGCAATTTGAAAAAAAAAAAAAAAAATGGATGTTAGGATTCCACCAAACCAAAGGAAGACTTTTGTTTTTTCCCCACAGTATGAAGTACATGTGTTTTTCTTCCACTAGGTTAAAAAGCAACATACATATCCAGTTTGAGTGAGCCACATGAGAGATTCCGTGGGAGACTGAGGATAAGGACAGCAGCAGCCATTAGGTAACACACAAATCTCTTGGCTCACCTCACCGGCACAGGCATTGGCCAGACCAAGACATTAAGACCTTGTTGAAGTCTCAAAATAACTTTGTGGTCATAGTATTTCTGGTATTCCTTGAAATGCTGGGAAGCGGTAATATTCTACCTGGCTACTGTTCCTTCAAACAGATTTTATGGAAGTTTACGAAAGAGGAAGCTAAGTTATTTATTAGAATGACTGATAGTAGTAGGTTCTCAGAAACATTTTTAAATTCAGAGATGACTGATGAAAATACAGTTTTACTCCTTTCTCTTATACCCTGGATCCTACCCTCTTACAATATGCATTATTCCTCTTTTTCACTTCAGAACACTCAAGTTCTCCCACTACGCCAGATATATTCATGGGCCTCTAAATGTACTCAAAACTCTCTTCCATATTCAAAAACATTTCTTTTCCAGCTATCACTGTTTTCCTCCTTCTACTTACAACCAAACTCCTCAAGAACAGTTATCTCTGTCCACTTTGTCACTGCCTCGCTTCTCAGCTAACTCCAAACTGGTTTCTACTACTTGCCTTAGAGGCTATGAAAGATTGCTATGGTTTACAAATTCAAGGGAAAGTTTGAGGCTCGATTTAGCAAGACAATTTGAAAGCCTTAGAGATATCTCGTATCTCAGAGATCCCAAACCAAACTCTTAATCTTCTCCCTAAAAATCTGGTCTTCCCCCAGTGTTTCTTCTCTTGGTGAAACGGTCTCTCTATTCATCCAGCTGCAAAACTCAGAAATTGGAGGGAAGGTGGAAAAAGAAAACTGGTTGCTTTCATTTCTTAACTTCCGCAATGGTTTCTAGTAAAAACCAAGAGTCTCTTCTCTGATGGGCCATATGACTTTTGCTCCAGAGCTTGGGACTTCGTTTTCCTCAAAACCAATCTCAATTCAGCAGCCATAGCTTTGGGAAACATGATCATTTCAATAACTCTCAACTGGCAATCATTGCTCTCTGAGTAAAACCTGAAGTCTTTAACGTGGACCTCAAGGTACAGACAGTCTGTTTTCGTCTTTCTCTCCTCTCTGCTTGATTCTCTGCTCTCCAGTCGCCCTGGCCTTGTTGTTTACCACCTCAGAATGCTTGCAAAGGCTGAATCATCTCTTTGGAACAGATTTTTTCTATAAGTTTACTGTATTATCCAGTTACAAACCAACTCCCACTAATTCTCTAGCTCTCATATTTCTTCCCCAACCTCTCTGTTAGGTCAGACACCTCTGAGAGCAGATCCCCTTACACTCATTGCTCTACTCCTCTATGACATGGTCACCAATAAATGCTCAAATATAGCTTCCAGGAGGCTGCATACAGCCTATTCCCTACTATATTATTAGCATCTAGGACAATGTACGTTCTCAATAAATTTTTGAATTGATGAATTTTCTGATTCAATTATTCTAATCCCTCCATAAAGTATTTAAACATTTTTCTTTTAAAAATCTAAGTAAAATAGCCTATCAACTGAAATTCAATGTACAAAAATATTTCAAAGTGGAAGATTTTAGCAGCAGAGTCATTGTACTAAAATCAGGTTCCCAATCCATTATAGATACTCAATACATATTTTACTATGTGAATTATAAAGGTGTATTAGCCTGCTTACTTATAATCTTTAAGGCAATGAAACTGCATTAGTAAATTTAAACTCAAACAAATGATACTTGTTGGCATATCTATCTCCTTTTCTTCTTCTATATTTATCTTTATTTCCCTAATTTTGAGAAGGGAATACATTTTTTTTCTCAAAACATTTTTTTTTTCCTGGCAGAATAACTGTTTTCAGAGATGAGAAAAAAAGCTATCTGTTGGAAATATGAAGAAAGATTTCTTATTAAAGTGAATAAACTGTGGAGAATTGCTCTCACAGACACCTTAAAAGTGTTGTCTTTAGAAGAACAGGAGAGATAATTAAGTTCCAGATCTTAAAACCAACCATCAATCCCCAGATTTATGACACCATGGCTTGTCACCCACCCCTGCAACCCAGAATCAGCCCCAGGAACTAGCAGCGCCTTTCAGCAGTGCAGAAGGTTCTGGACTCCTGGAAAGTTCTACTCTCACCAATTTCATGGAAGCTGGTGATTATACCATTAGGCTTACTGCACCAGCTTGATTCAGATGAGAATTCACTTCCTTTTTTTTCCTTTAACAAACACTTTTTGGGCATCTATCATATATAACAAACATGAGTTTTGCCCTGTGCAAGGTAAAGTTTTGTGGAAATTGATAAACACATAGACTGTTTTAGTTCATGGGGCTTCCCTGATAGCTCAGATGGTAAAGAACCTGCTTGCAATGCAGGAGACCCAGGTTCGATCCCTGGGTTGGGAAGATCCCCTTGAGAAAGGAATGGCTACACACTCCAGTATTCTGGCCTGGAGAATCCCCAGAGCAGCCTGGCAGGCTACAGCTCATGGGGGTCGCAGAAAATCGGACACGAGTGAGCGACTACCACTTTGATTTTTAGTTCATAATCTATAGGGCCTCCTGGCCAAAAGGATATGCTGATACAAGCATGAGAAGGATGTTCTGGCAACAGAAAAGCTTGACTGGCAAAGTCCTCTTGCAGGGGGTAGTGATTGAGCTAGGACGTGAAGGGCAAGTAAGTGAGCCTCGTGATACAGGAATACAAAAGGAAGAGAGGCACTGTGAAGGCACAAGACCCACCCTCCAGCTGGGAGCTCTAGATGCGCGGCGTAATTGCAATACAGGAGGGGGTGGATAAAGAAACAGGCGCAATGGGATAACCCAGAGAGATGGTATGGGGAGGGAGGTGGGAGGGGGGTTCAGGATTGGGAACACGTGTACACCGTGGCGGATTCATGTTGATATATGGCAAAACCAATACAGTATTGTAAAGTAAAATAAAATAAAATCTGGAAGAAAAAAAAAAAAGAAACACAGAAAGGATCCTTTTCCTGCAGCCACTAAAATTTTGAAGCAAATGTGACGCCTTACAAAAATGCTGCTAGAGTATAGATTAGAAGAGTTAGGATACCCTGAAGGGAAGAACACGACTTTGCACCTTATTCTCCCAGCAACTTGCCCAGCCAAACGTAAGTCTTAACCAACTGAGCTATAAGAGAAGAACTAAACATAAGTCAGTGTTCAATAAATATGCATTGAATATTTTTTCTGAGTAAGATCATTTGGAAGCCTGTTGCAATGAGGTACCAGTAAGTCATCACTCAGCTGTCTATACCTCAAGAAATAGAGTTCAGGTCGTTTCTAAAGAGAAGGATAACAGGGAAAAAGGGGAGAGGGCACTGGGCACCGAAGACCTGACGTGGAGGCAAAAGTAGAGGCTGAAGGTGTAGAAATGGGAAGAGGAGGGCACCTCGGATAGATGTTTCAAGCTCATTAATTTTTCTAGGGGCAACAACTCCCAACCGGGCACGTCAGTTTCCATAGGAGGAAAATGTCGTCACCACTATCGTTGTCCCATCGCTAAGTCGTGTCTGACTCTTTGTGACCCCATGGACTGCAGCACGCCAGGCCCCTCTGTCCTCCACTATCTCCCAGAATTTGCTCAGATTCATGTCCATTGAGTCACCGATTCTATCTAACCATCTCATCCTTTGCCACCTCCCCTGCTCCTGTTGCCTTCAATCACCATAAATGTATGTAGTACACACTAGCTTTAGGTAGGCACTGCCCTAAGTGCCTTCAGGCACAAACATTCACTGTGTCTACGTATCGAGGACCCACAGATACAGTCCCTGTCATGGATCTAAGATGCCGACAAGAAGACAGAGGACAAACAAGGAAAACAGTAATTATTTGGCACATTCCCAAACTCAGAGACTGCTGCTGCTGCTAAGTCACTTCAGTCGTGTCCGACTCTGTGTGACCCCATAGACGGCAGCCCACCAGGCTTTGCCGTCCCTGGGATTTTCCAGCAAGAACTGAGAGACAGCAAAGTGTAATTGTTCAGAGTAAGATATTTGGAACTAAGACTGCCTGGCCTTGAACTTTAACTTAACCACCAGCTGTGGCTGTGTGACTTTAGGAACGTTATATAACTGCTCTGCCTTCTTCCCTGACTGTAAGATCAGGTCAGTAGATATTATGTATCTCTTTAGGCTATACAGAGTATTAAATGAGCAAACAGGTATAAAGATTTTAGAAGCAAGCCTGGCAAATAGTAAATATCATTAGAAAATATTACTACTAAACTTTTATTACAACAATTAGCATTATAAATAAGTGCTATGAAGGAAACTCAAGGCGGAATACAGGGAAAGAGACCTGGACAATGCCAGGGTAAGAAATGGGAGTAGGGGTACATCACTGAAAGAGAGAGACCCAGAAAAGTGATTTGCAGGAGATAACATTTCAGGAAGATACCTGAAAGTGGGACAGTGAGTCATAGGAGTATCTGGCAGGAGTGAAGGGCCAATACAGAGTGAGCAAGTGCCACTGGGCAGAAACCAGTTTGGCCTGATGGGATTCAGCTCAGTTCACTTCAGGCGCTCAGTCGTGTCCGACTTTGCGACCCCATGAATTGCTGAATGCCAGGCCTCCCTGTCCACCACCAACCGCTGGAGTTCACTCAGACTCATTTCCATTGAGCCGGTGATGCCATCCAGCCACCTCTCCTCTGTCATCCCCTTCTCCTCCTGCCCCCAATCCCTCCCAGCATCAGAGTCTTTTCCAATGAGTCAACTCTTCGCATGAGGTGGCCAAAGTACTACAGTTTCAGCTTTAGCATCAGTCCTTTCAAAGAACACCCAGGGCTGATCTTCAGAATGGACTGGTTGGATCTCCTTGCAGTCCAAGGGACTCTCAAGAGTCTTCTCCAACACCACAGTTCAAAAGCATCAATTCTTCGGCGCTCAGCCTTCTTCACAGTCCAACTCTCACATCCATACATGACCACTGGAAAAACCATAGCCCTGACTAGACTGACCTCTGTTGGCAAAGTAATGTCTCTGCTTTTGAATATGCTATCTAGGTTGGTGATAACTTTTCTTCCAAGGAGTAAGCGTCTTTTAATTTCATGGCTGCAGTCACCATCTGCAGTGATTTTGGAGCCCCCCAAAATAAAGTCTGACACTGTTTCCACTGTTTCCCCATCTATTTCCCATGGAGTGGTGGGACCGGATGCCATGATCTTAGTTTTCTGAATGTTGAGATTTAACTTTTCCACTCTCTTCTTTCAGTTTCATCAAGAGGCTTTGTAGTTCCTCTTCACTTTCTGCCATAAGGGTGGTGTCATCTGCGGGATTAAGGAGTAGTAAGAAAGCTGCTGTGACCAGACCTGGGTGAGTGAGGCAGCACACAGAGGTGATGCAGCAGGAGGTGAGGCAGGAGACAGAAGAGATGGCAAGTCACTTGGGCCCTATGGGTCACTGCAAATAGTTGATATTTTATCCAAGATTTAAAGCCACTCTACAGTGACCAGAGACACAGCATATCTGGGTATCTTTTTAGAAAACTGGCCTCCCTGACGACATACAAAGAATGAATTGCAGAACAGGGGGTGTGGTAGCAGGCAATTCCTGCTGGACCTTTAGTTAGCATATCAAGCATGAAAGATAACATCAACAGTCCTATTTCACAGTGCACAGCATGAGGTTCAGAAAGTTTATCAAAAGGGACTCAAGGAGCAACTCTCACCATCCAGCTCCGGATTTTTTCACCTTCCTCAGCTGAAACTCCGTTCTCATTAAATACTAACTCTCCTTTGCCTTCCCCATTCCCCCAGCATCTAGCAACATACCTTTTAATTCTATGAATTTGACTATTCTAGATATGCTAAATAAGTGGAATGGAACACTATTTGCCTGCACCAATACTGGAATGCATTTTTAACATTAACTTGGTATATGTTCCACAAACAGATTGTATCATTTCCACCCCGCTCCCCACCATGCTATACAGTAGGTGCTCATTAGTTATGAGAGCTGTACATCAATGGGAACGGACTTAGTGCCACTGAACTGTACAGTTAAATATAGCTAAAATAGTATGTTTTATATTATGTGACTTTTGCCACAATTAAAAAAAAAAGGCATTAAAGACACACAGGTATTTTGACTCTAAATTTGTATATGTTTTTCACTCTATAGGAAAGTCTTCCTGGCTCCTGACTCGGTCAGATTGTCCACTGCAGTTTCTCACTGCAGCAGGTTCCCCATCTTTCTAGCACCTATCACAGGCTGATTTTACACTAGTTGGATGATTACTAAACTATGCTTGTTTCATGTCTAAGAACAGTGGCAGTGCTTACCAGGGTCTGTCTAGCACTTAGAGCAGGTATTCAAGAATTATTTGTTGAATGAGTGAATAAATTGTACTGCTAAAGTAGAGGGAGCAGAATTAAGAAGCAAGAGAATAAATACAGTAACAACATGAATAAATGAGAAATTAAATTTAACAGTAACAAAAAAGACCCACTATACCTGAGGATCTTTTTTTTTTTTAATCTAGGCATTTTTTTAAAGATTAGTAAACGCAAAAAGAAAAGTATTTTTTTATAATCAAGACAATTATAAATTCTGATTGCCAAGTCTTTTTTTTTTTTTNTACAGTAACAACATGAATAAATGAGAAATTAAATTTAACAGTAACAAAAAAGACCCACTATACCTGAGGATCTTTTTTTTTTTTAATCTAGGCATTTTTTTAAAGATTAGTAAAAGCAAAAAGAAAAGTATTTTTTTATAATCAAGACAATTATAAATTCTGATTGCCAAGTCTTTTTTTTTTTTTAAATCAGGGCATTAAACCAAACACAACAGACGTTTCCCCAGACTTCTTTATGTACAGGAACATTATGTTAATGACTGTCTAAAAGTTGGCCATGCTGAAGAATTAAGACCATGGTATATATGCAGTCTTGGAAACAGACAAGAAATGAAAAAAAGTTCAAAATATTGCTATTATATTAGCAAAGGCAATTAATTGCTTATGTTTGCATAGTGCTTTCCAAACTCTAAAGAACTGCTGCAATATTATCTCATTGCTCATTCAGCAGGTACTCAACATTTCATCCATCTCTCTCTCTCACACACACACACACACTTTCTGGATCATTTCTGCAGAGATCTCCTTTATAGCGGCCTTGATAAAAGCTGACTGTGACATTTTATTAAATTCAGCTCCCATTAAGACTTGGCATTGTTTGAAGCACTATCAGATGATGCTGAGCTCAGTAAGGGCACTTTTTCTTAGACCTTCTATCTTCATCAAAGAGCAAGTCCCAATCTTTCTTTTCAGAGATAGAATTGCAAAGTTGCTGCACTTTTCACTTGTATGTGATACCAAATTCCATGCTTTCATTTTATTTTTGGGAGGCCAGATACTAAGCAGATAAAAATGATTCCCTATTCTTCAATCTAACACCTCTGAAATTAAGCCCTGGGGAAGCCAGTGATAACGCTGAAGTTAACTTCTCTCTAGGTTGTCTGGAAAAGTAACTCTACGGACCCTCCAGGAGCAAGAGTTGGCCATTATCACATTCCAGCACCTCAGGGGCTGCCGGGACAAGGTAAAGAGATGAGGTACAGTGTCCAAAAATGTGCCATCTCGGCTCTGACAACCACGACATCATTTCACAACTGGATGACTTATGTTTAATAATATATATTTTTTAAAATGTCACTTACTGGGAAAAGCACCTGGCTTTGCTCTTGCTATGTAGTAACTCATTTAATCCAAAAAACAATCCATACAATGTATATTATTATGCCCTAAATCTCCTTTCAATATACATTAAAAGAAAACTGAAGACAAGGCAAATCAGGCAACTTATTCAAGTCCACACAGCTGGAAGACAGTAGGGCTGGGATCTGAACCCAGGTTATTTCTCTTACATTGATCTTTCTCCTTAGCTTCACGAAAGAGAGACAGTCTCTGGGGTTTTGTTGGGAGACATGGATATCTGAATATAGATACATTGATCTTTCTCCTTAGCTTCACGAAAGAGAGACAGTATCTGGGGTTTTGCTGGGAGACATGGATATCTGAATATAGATCATAATAAGTAGAAGAATGATAATTTAAGTCCAGGTGTATCTTAAATTTTAAGTTCCTTCCACTGTGGGAAAAAAAAAAAAAAATCCCCTTTCCAATTTGGCAACACGTTTCCCTAAAGTGAATAAGCCTTTACAAATACTCTTTTGGAGAATTAAAAATTGTTCCCAAGTTGATTTGAAGGGTGTGTCTGTGTATTCATATACACACACGCATACACACACATTCTAAAACAGTGATAAAAATAAATGAATGGTTATGCATTGTTCTCATCTGCTAACCTCGTGCTTAGAAAATCTCAGTGGTGCAGACTCAAGAACACGGGCTGCAGGCTTACAGTGGATTCATGCGGTTCCGCAGCAGAAAACGATACAGCATTGTAAACCAATTATTCTCCAATTAAAAATAAGTTAAAAAAAAAATACAAGGTTTGAATGCCCTGTCTCTGCTACAAGTGTCACCCCTTTTAATCTACTAGTAATCATTGAGGAATTTGACTTAAACTTCATTAAGAATGCCATGGTAACCTGAAAGAGTTAATACATTTCTGAACAGACTTATTTCTATTAATAAAGGTTATGCTGCCTGAAAATGATTATCTAAGGCATCTGGAATTTATATTTTAAATTAGAGAAAGTCCAGTGGCTTCTAGAGAGTATACGGCACTAAGGAAAAAGAAATTTCATCTTTTATGAAATCCTTAAGGACCCTTGCAAATGACTCTCTTCAAAAAGATGTTAAAAGGGATGCTTATTACACTTTGGCCTCCTGCTTTAATTTCTGTAGCCTCCCCCAGGGTTGAATGAGGAATAAAATGGCATCCTTTTTTCTTAGGACTATTAGGGCTTTTCCTGTCTTTCCACACATCAAGATAATAAATCCTAGTCTGCTTCTTCTACATTAAACAGTTGATTTTAAATGTATGCATTTTGGTCCATCAAACTTGGTTAATTTATATTTCACCATAAATTTCCCATTATATTTGGTAATTCTTAAGAATGAGGGGAGAAAATCAGGATTTCTAAAGTCATATTCAAAGAAAATATAATCAGTAACCTAGAAATATAATCCACTCGTAATTCCTAAAGGTATAATTTCCCCTGTCATTCCAAACAATTAATGAGAAGGAATCAACAGTTCTGGTGAATAAATGAGCTTTCAAGAGGAGGAAAGAAGGTAAGTATGCTTCTGAAGGGAGATACGTTATTAAGGAAAGGTAAGAAAATTAGGGGGAAAAATGCCTTATAAGACAAATTATCTCTGTATTTTAAGGAAGGCCAATTCTTAAGAGTAGGAGGTGACTATTTTGGTAGATAGCTTGGAAAATAAAGATTAGTGGTAATCAATCAATGAAAGGCATGGTGAATTAAATTGGCTAAATAAATGAAAAAAAAATAGGGTCAAGGATCAAATTCTTGACTATACATTCAGGCTCAAATGTCAACTCAAATGTCACATCTTCCTTATAAATTCTTCCCCAACTTCTCTAGCTAACTAGTAGTTTGTGCCTCTGGAGACTTAAAGAAAATATTATACAATTATCCATTATATCTCACAACTCATTTACAATAATTGTGACTTCCACCTCTACCCATGAAGAATTATCCAGTAGGGAAATTACCTCCTACTATAAATAACTAGAAAATCAGACAATTTTGTCTGATTTTGAAATCAGACACTGAAATATAAATGAATAATTTTCAGTCCTTTGGTAATAGTTATTCCTGAAATCTCCAAAAGGAGGGAAATAAATGAGATGAGGTCCAACTGTTGCCCCAACTTACTGCCTGGAGGTAGTTTTNTAGAGGGTCAAGTTGAAATGATATGTTAGGTAGCAGGGCCTTTTGTAAGATTCACAACATCTAAATGATTGCCAAGTTTGCTATTTTACCTACTCAGTCTATCACACATTTGCCCATTCTCTCCAATTCTATGGGCATTAAGCTGAGGTCCCTGTTGCCCCTCAGCTAGGCTGTAGCTTTCACCCTCCATATCCTCTAACCCATGTGCCTCATTTCAGCTCAAAGGCCCTCTTACTCCCAAGGTGGGAACTTTTCAGTATGTTCTCACTGATTTTAAAATAAATTCTAAAATATTGAATATGGCTCAAAAGGCCCTCCATGAGGGATGAAAAGGATGACAGGCATGGAAGGTCATCCTACTTATGTTACCCTGAGGTTTGAGAAGGCTCAAGGCTTCCCTGGTGGCTCAGAGGTTAAAGCATCTGCCCGCAATGCAGGAGGCCTGGGTTTGATCCCTGGGTTGGGATGATCCCTGGAGAAGGAAATGGCAACCCGCTCCAGTATTGCCTGGAGAATCACAGGGACGGAGAAGCCTAGTGAGCTACAGTGCATGGGGTCCCAAGAGTTGGACACAACTGAGCAACTTAACCTTCATTTTCACTTTCTCTGGACAAATTGTCTGTGGCCTAATCAACCAGTGGAGATTTATCTCTGGGTTCAAAACAAAGTGTTTGACAAACAGCTATTTAGTGTTAGCAACACTCATTTCCATAACTGATGACCTAGAGGGGTGGGATGAGGGGAATAGGAGGAAGCCTCAGGTGGGAGGGGATATATGTACACATATAGTTGATTCACTTTGCTGTACAGCAGAAACTAACCCAACGTTGTAAAGCAAGTGTACTCCAATTAAAAAAACATTAAAAATAAAACGGAAGATGGGGAAAGGGGAGGCGCTAAAGATATGGTTAAAATGAAATGGATTAGCATTTATCGATGTCACATGCCTCCACAAAATTTAGCCTTTTGATGAAAGACATTTTCTAAAAACTCATTTGGATCTGGTGACCTCCTTCTGAAGACCCTCTGTTAGTCTTATGTAACATTCAAGGCCCTACATATTCCGCATGTTCAGACATTTCATTTTGTCTTCAAAATGCACCCTGTCCTTTAAATCTTTATATGCGCATTTAGGGGACCATGGAAAACCATGTTCCCCATTTCACTTTAAGACCTGATTCCAATGTTACCTTCTTGTGGACACTTCTTTGAAGCTCTTTCACAGAGTTGAACTCTCCCAGCAATGAGTTAATAGCTCTGCCCCAGGATCAGCCATGTGGTATCATCATTATCATTATTTTATATCATATAATTATCATTATATATCATGTCATTATGTTTATATTTCATATCATTATATGTTTCTCCCTAGATTGTAAGCTGCATGAAGACAGGATCATCATATTGGCTAGCTCAGCATCTCTCCCTCAAATCTGTAGACCAGTTCTAACATCTAATGGCTGTCATAAACTCTCAAGAAATGCTCTTTTAGCTGCTTTTCTTTTGGATATTGTTAGAGGAGAAAGTATACATATATATTTCTTACATTTTAATTGTTATCCTGAATGATTAAAGTATAAAGTATTAATAATAGATATTACTTATAAATGACTTACTGTTTTTAAAGAAGATGCTATTACTTCACTCAATGTGCTGTTTCTGAGGGTGTCCCAAATCCTTGAATGGCAAGAGGAGGCAAAGGGCAAAGTGCTGCTGGGAGCCACTCGTAGCTATAAAAATGGTGCATCTGCCATCTAGTGGTGATGCTGTGTAAATGCACCTTGGCTTGATTGAAATCTGGAGGGCCAGTCTAGGGTGGTGGCTCAGATGATAAAGATCTGCCTGCAGTGCAGGAGGCCTGGGTTCAGTCCCTGGGTCATGAAGATCCCCTGGAGGAGGGCATGTCTACCCACTCCAGTATTCTTGCCTGGAGAATTCCATGGACAGAGGAACCTGGTGGGCTACAGTCCATGAAAGTCATGAAAGTGTTCTTTGCTCAGTCGTGTCTGCCTCTTTGCGATCCCACCTACCGAAACCTGCCAGGTTCCTCTGTCCATGGGGATTCTCTGGGCAAGAGTACTGGAGTGGATTGCCATTTTCTTCTCCAGGGGATCTTCCCAAACCAGGGATCAGGGGTCTTTTCTGAATTATGGTGTTTTAAGGGTAGCTGGGTTTGATCCCTGGGTTGGAAAAATCCCCTGGAGAAGGAAAAGGCTACCCACTCCAGTATTCTGGCCTGGAGAATTCCATGGACCATACAGTCCATGGGGTCGCAAAGAGTTGGACACTACTGAGCGACTTTCACTTTCACTTTTTAAAGGGTATATGCCCACTACTGGGATTGCTGGGTCACATGCTNAGAAGGAAAAGGCTACCCACTCCAGTATTCTGGCCTGGAGAATTCCATGGACCATACAGTCCATGGGGTCGCAAAGAGTTGGACACTACTGAGCGACTTTCACTTTCACTTTTTAAAGGGTATATGCCCACTACTGGGATTGCTGGGTCACATGCTAGTTCTATTTTTTAGTTTTATAAGGAACCTCCATACTGTTCTCCATGGTGGCTACACCAGTTTACATTCCAGCCAAGAGTGCGGGAGAGTTGCCTAGATGGATCGGATAGGGATAGGTGGGAGGGAGGTCCAAGACAGGGGATATATGTATACAGATAGCTGTTTCACTTTATTGTGCAGCAGCAACTGACACAACATTCACAAGTGAAGCATCTATATCCCACTTAAAAAAACATGTGTTAAGATCCTATTCTGTAGTCCCTAACCTCAAGGACCTTGCAAAATGATATGTACAAATTAAATTAATTATACAAATTAAATTAATACAGAAGAGAATTTCACTTTGTGCTAAGTGACAGGGAAGGAAATAAATGGCTGATGGGTGGAGAGAAACAGTGCTAGGTAGCACCAGTATTTCTGGACAGTTAAGCTGAGACCCTAATGAGTAAAGGGGCAAAGAAGGGGGAAAGTTACCATTAGTGAGCTCCTTTCAGGCTTACGTCCATGGACTACTGTTGCTGCAATCCTGCCTCTAATCTCCTTCCTACCTTCACATTTTCCCATCTATCCTCCTATCTCTTGAAATTTGTTACGGTCTATCAGTACACATCCTTGTGTAGATTTATGCATCCCTGAGCCTGATGTTTGAGCATCATGTAAACAGTTTCCATTTAAACTCTTTAAAGTGATATGTTCAAAGTTCTCTCTATTTCTTCTGCCTTAGTGTAGTAGAGTGAATAAAAGAGAAGTAGCGGGCAGATTTTTGTAGTGAGAGAAACAAAATGGAAAAGGGGCAAACATATCTGAAAGAAATCACTGTGGACAGACAATGGGTTTGATTGTAGAAGGTGCAAGGCAGATAAGAGGTTTACGATCACAATGCTGGCAAGTAAAATGCTTCTCAAGAGAAGAATTTCAAGCAATAGATAACTTGTTGTTCTCTTACCACATGGATGATTTTGAATTACTTACATTTTGTGACATCAGATGAGAATTAAACTCTTAAATATTTTGCTGCCCACAGAAATCATCTCTTTATCACAGCAGTGACAAGTGTGTGGGTTGCTCTTTGGTGAGGTAGAAAGCGTCAATTACCATCCGTTCATTGAGGATATGTTATGTAAAGGAGAATTCAAAGGGGTTCCATAAAAGTAGAATTTTCTTATTCAATCATTTTGTGTTCTGTATTTTCATATCCTGTCCCTTCACTTTCTTAATCCCTTCCGTGATACACAAACACTCTTAAAAAGAATGACCAAAAAAAAAAAAAAAACTTCAGTCGTGTCCGACTCTGTGTGACCCCATAGACGGCAGCCCACCAGGCTTTGCCGTCCCTGGGATTTTCCAGCAAGAACTGAGAGACAGCAAAGTGTAATTGTTCAGAGTAAGATATTTGGAACTAAGACTGCCTGGCCTTGAACTTTAACTTAACCACCAGCTGTGGCTGTGTGACTTTAGGAACGTTATATAACTGCTCTGCCTTCTTCCCTGACTGTAAGATCAGGTCAGTAGATATTATGTATCTCTTTAGGCTATACAGAGTATTAAATGAGCAAACAGGTATAAAGATTTTAGAAGCAAGCCTGGCAAATAGTAAATATCATTAGAAAATATTACTACTAAACTTTTATTACAACAATTAGCATTATAAATAAGTGCTATGAAGGAAACTCAAGGCGGAATACAGGGAAAGAGACCTGGACAATGCCAGGGTAAGAAATGGGAGTAGGGGTACATCACTGAAAGAGAGAGACCCAGAAAAGTGATTTGCAGGAGATAACATTTCAGGAAGATACCTGAAAGAAGTGGGACAGTGAGTCATAGGAGTATCTGGCAGGAGTGAAGGGCCAAAACAGAGTGAGCAAGTGCCACTGGGCAGAAACCAGTTTGGCCTGATGGGATTCAGCTCAGTTCACTTCAGGCGCTCAGTCGTGTCCGACTTTGCGACCCCATGAACTGCTGAATGCCAGGCCTCCCTGTCCACCACCAACCGCTGGAGTTCACTCAGACTCATTTCCATTGAGCCGGTGATGCCATCCAGCCACCTCTCCTCTGTCATCCCCTTCTCCTCCTGCCCCCAATCCCTCCCAGCATCAGAGTCTTTTCCAATGAGTCAACTCTTCGCATGAGGTGGCCAAAGTACTACAGTTTCAGCTTTAGCATCAGTCCTTTCAAAGAACACCCAGGGCTGATCTTCAGAATGGACTGGTTGGATCTCCTTGCAGTCCAAGGGACTCTCAAGAGTCTTCTCCAACACCACAGTTCAAAAGCATCAATTCTTCGGCGCTCAGCCTTCTTCACAGTCCAACTCTCACATCCATACATGACCACTGGAAAAACCATAGCCCTGACTAGACTGACCTCTGTTGGCAAAGTAATGTCTCTGCTTTTGAATATGCTATCTAGGTTGGTGATAACTTTTCTTCCAAGGAGTAAGCGTCTTTTAATTTCATGGCTGCAGTCACCATCTGCAGTGATTTTGGAGCCCCCCAAAATAAAGTCTGACACTGTTTCCACTGTTTCCCCATCTATTTCCCATGGAGTGGTGGGACCGGATGCCATGATCTTAGTTTTCTGAATGTTGAGATTTAACTTTTCCACTCTCTTCTTTCAGTTTCATCAAGAGGCTTTGTAGTTCCTCTTCACTTTCTGCCATAAGGGTGGTGTCATCTGCGGGATTAAGGAGTAGTAAGAAAGCTGCTGTGACCAGACCTGGGTGAGTGAGGCAGCACACAGAGGTGATGCAGCAGGAGGTGAGGCAGGAGACAGAAGAGATGGCAAGTCACTTGGGCCCTATGGGTCACTGCAAATAGTTGATATTTTATCCAAGATTTAAAGCCACTCTACAGTGACCAGAGACACAGCATATCTGGGTATCTTTTTAGAAAACTGGCCTCCCTGACGACATACAAAGAATGAATTGCAGAACAGGGGGTGTGGTAGCAGGCAATTCCTGCTGGACCTTTAGTTAGCATATCAAGCATGAAAGATAACATCAACAGTCCTATTTCACAGTGCACAGCATGAGGTTCAGAAAGTTTATCAAAAGGGACTCAAGGAGCAACTCTCACCATCCAGCTCCGGATTTTTTCACCTTCCTCAGCTGAAACTCCGTTCTCATTAAATACTAACTCTCCTTTGCCTTCCCCATTCCCCCAGCATCTAGCAACATACCTTTTAATTCTATGAATTTGACTATTCTAGATATGCTAAATAAGTGGAATGGAACACTATTTGCCTGCACCAATACTGGAATGCATTTTTAACATTAACTTGGTATATGTTCCACAAACAGATTGTATCATTTCCACCCCGCTCCCCACCATGCTATACAGTAGGTGCTCATTAGTTATGAGAGCTGTACATCAATGGGAACGGACTTAGTGCCACTGAACTGTACAGTTAAATATAGCTAAAATAGTATGTTTTATATTATGTGACTTTTGCCACAATTAAAAAAAAAAGGCATTAAAGACACACAGGTATTTTGACTCTAAATTTGTATATGTTTTTCACTCTATAGGAAAGTCTTCCTGGCTCCTGACTCGGTCAGATTGTCCACTGCAGTTTCTCACTGCAGCAGGTTCCCCATCTTTCTAGCACCTATCACAGGCTGATTTTACACTAGTTGGATCATTACTAAACTATGCTTGTTTCATGTCTAAGAACAGTGGCAGTGCTTACCAGGGTCTGTCTAGCACTTAGAGCAGGTATTCAAGAATTATTTGTTGAATGAATGAATAAATTGTACTGCTAAAGTAGAGGGAGCAGAATTAAGAAGCAAGAGAATAAATACAGTAACAACATGAATAAATGAGAAATTAAATTTAACAGTAACAAAAAAGACCCACTATACCTGAGGATCTTTTTTTTTTTTAATCTAGGCATTTTTTTAAAGATTAGTAAACGCAAAAAGAAAAGTATTTTTTTATAATCAAGACAATTATAAATTCTGATTGCCAAGTCTTTTTTTTTTTTTAAATCAGGGCATTAAACCAAACACAACAGACGTTTCCCCAGACTTCTTTATGTACAGGAACATTATGTTAATGACTGTCTAAAAGTTGGCCATGCTGAAGAATTAAGACCATGGTATATATGCAGTCTTGGAAACAGACAAGAAATGAAAAAAAGTTCAAAATATTGCTATTATATTAGCAAAGGCAATTAATTGCTTATGTTTGCATAGTGCTTTCCAAACTCTAAAGAACTGCTGCAATATTATCTCATTGCTCATTCAGCAGGTACTCAACATTTCATCCATCTCTCTCTCTCACACACACACACACACTTTCTGGATCATTTCTGCAGAGATCTCCTTTATAGCGGCCTTGATAAAAGCTGACTGTGACATTTTATTAAATTCAGCTCCCATTAAGACTTGGCATTGTTTGAAGCACTATCAGATGATGCTGAGCTCAGTAAGGGCACTTTTTCTTAGACCTTCTATCTTCATCAAAGAGCAAGTCCCAATCTTTCTTTTCAGAGATAGAATTGCAAAGTTGCTGCACTTTTCACTTGTATGTGATACCAAATTCCATGCTTTCATTTTATTTTTGGGAGGCCAGATACTAAGCAGATAAAAATGATTCCCTATTCTTCAATCTAACACCTCTGAAATTAAGCCCTGGGGAAGCCAGTGATAACGCTGAAGTTGTAACTTCTCTCTAGGTTGTCTGGAAAAGTAACTCTACGGACCCTCCAGGAGCAAGAGTTGGCCATTATCACATTCCAGCACCTCAGGGGCTGCCGGGACAAGGTAAAGAGATGAGGTACAGTGTCCAAAAATGTGCCATCTCGGCTCTGACAACCACGACATCATTTCACAACTGGATGACTTATGTTTAATAATATATATTTTTTAAAATGTCACTTACTGGGAAAAGCACCTGGCTTTGCTCTTGCTATGTAGTAACTCATTTAATCCAAAAAACAATCCATACAATGTATATTATTATGCCCTAAATCTCCTTTCAATATACATTAAAAGAAAACTGAAGACAAGGCAAATCAGGCAACTTATTCAAGTCCACACAGCTGGAAGACAGTAGGGCTGGGATCTGAACCCAGGTTATTTCTCTTACATTGATCTTTCTCCTTAGCTTCACGAAAGAGAGACAGTCTCTGGGGTTTTGTTGGGAGACATGGATATCTGAATATAGATACATTGATCTTTCTCCTTAGCTTCACGAAAGAGAGACAGTATCTGGGGTTTTGCTGGGAGACATGGATATCTGAATATAGATCATAATAAGTAGAAGAATGATAATTTAAGTCCAGGTGTATCTTAAATTTTAAGTTCCTTCCACTGTGGAAAAAAAAAAAAAATCCCCTTTCCAATTTGGCAACACGTTTCCCTAAAGTGAATAAGCCTTTACAAATACTCTTTTGGAGAATTAAAAATTGTTCCCAAGTTGATTTGAAGGGTGTGTCTGTGTATTCATATACACACACGCATACACACACATTCTAAAACAGTGATAAAAATAAATGAATGGTTATGCATTGTTCTCATCTGCTAACCTCGTGCTTAGAAAATCTCAGTGGTGCAGACTCAAGAACACGGGCTGCAGGCTTACAGTGGATTCATGCGGTTCCGCAGCAGAAAACGATACAGCATTGTAAACCAATTATTCTCCAATTAAAAATAAGTTAAAAAAAAAATACAAGGTTTGAATGCCCTGTCTCTGCTACAAGTGTCACCCCTTTTAATCTACTAGTAATCATTGAGGAATTTGACTTAAACTTCATTAAGAATGCCATGGTAACCTGAAAGAGTTAATACATTTCTGAACAGACTTATTTCTATTAATAAAGGTTATGCTGCCTGAAAATGATTATCTAAGGCATCTGGAATTTATATTTTAAATTAGAGAAAGTCCAGTGGCTTCTAGAGAGTATACGGCACTAAGGAAAAAGAAATTTCATCTTTTATGAAATCCTTAAGGACCCTTGCAAATGACTCTCTTCAAAAAGATGTTAAAAGGGATGCTTATTACACTTTGGCCTCCTGCTTTAATTTCTGTAGCCTCCCCCAGGGTTGAATGAGGAATAAAATGGCATCCTTTTTTCTTAGGACTATTAGGGCTTTTCCTGTCTTTCCACACATCAAGATAATAAATCCTAGTCTGCTTCTTCTACATTAAACAGTTGATTTTAAATGTATGCATTTTGGTCCATCAAACTTGGTTAATTTATATTTCACCATAAATTTCCCATTATATTTGGTAATTCTTAAGAATGAGGGGAGAAAATCAGGATTTCTAAAGTCATATTCAAAGAAAATATAATCAGTAACCTAGAAATATAATCCACTCGTAATTCCTAAAGGTATAATTTCCCCTGTCATTCCAAACAATTAATGAGAAGGAATCAACAGTTCTGGTGAATAAATGAGCTTTCAAGAGGAGGAAAGAAGGTAAGTATGCTTCTGAAGGGAGATACGTTATTAAGGAAAGGTAAGAAAATTAGGGGGAAAAATGCCTTATAAGACAAATTATCTCTGTATTTTAAGGAAGGCCAATTCTTAAGAGTAGGAGGTGACTATTTTGGTAGATAGCTTGGAAAATAAAGATTAGTGGTAATCAATCAATGAAAGGCATGGTGAATTAAATTGGCTAAATAAATGAAAAAAAAATAGGGTCAAGGATCAAATTCTTGACTATACATTCAGGCTCAAATGTCAACTCAAATGTCACATCTTCCTTATAAATTCTTCCCCAACTTCTCTAGCTAACTAGTAGTTTGTGCCTCTGGAGACTTAAAGAAAATATTATACAATTATCCATTATATCTCACAACTCATTTACAATAATTGTGACTTCCACCTCTACCCATGAAGAATTATCCAGTAGGGAAATTACCTCCTACTATAAATAACTAGAAAATCAGACACTTTTGTCTGATTTTGAAATCAGACACTGAAATATAAATGAATAATTTTCAGTCCTTTGGTAATAGTTATTCCTGAAATCTCCAAAAGGAGGGAAATAAATGAGATGAGGTCCAACTGTTGCCCCAACTTACTGCCTGGAGGTAGTTTTTAAGGAGAGAACAAGAAATATGGAACCAATCAGAGCTCAGTTTCAATATATTGAGAAGAAAGAAACGAGTTCAGGGTGACCTAGGCAGGTAGAATTTGTAAGCTGAATACCAACAAGAAAGAGGGCGAAAGAACACCCCAGAGCTCTGAAAGGCATCCTCCTTGTTCTGTCCAATCCTCTGGTTGTATTAATATAATAATCTAGGCATGCATAGGTAGAGACTCACGAGACCAAAGAAAGAATCACTGGAAAGTTATAGACTGAACAATTCCCAGGGTTCACACAGAGCTGGGAATATTTCACATTTCCACCAGCCAGAGTAGATAGACCTCATATTACTGGGGCACCAAGTAAAGTGGAATATTGCTCTAGTTATAGGATAAATTAACACTAATTAACCCTGAACGCATGCATGCTCAGTCGTGTTCGACTCTTTGTGATCCCCTGGGCTGTAGCCCCCCAGGCTCCTCTGTCCATGGGATTTCCCTAGCAAGAACACTAGAGTGAATTGCCATTTCCTTCTCCAAGGGATCTTTCCCAACCCAGGAATCGAACTCGAGTCTCCTGCATTGTAGGTGGATTCATTACCATTGACCCTCCTGGGAAGCCCCACAATTTAGACATTACCACTTTATGAAAGAGGGAAAAATTGGCAGCTATATAGTGTTTTATCACTTTTTAAAATCAAGCTGAATATAAAAACTCAAAGACCTACAATTTTATCCAGTTAAGTTCAACAAAAACATAAAAACGCGTCTCTGGATTTTAACTCCAAGGAAACTAGGATGTTAAGAAATTTATCTAAAATACATTTGTGGGAAGCAGATGTCTCCTGTCCATTACTTCACCAAGTCATGTCTGTACACTAACAAATCGAGGCCTGATACTCTTGCCTAAGTGTGTATTATGCTAGTCCCTTTAAAGCCATAAAGCTCCACCTACCTTAAAGGAAAGCCTAGGATGTCTGGGTTCACTTCTACATTTTCTCAAGTTAAAGACTTCAGGATATAGCAACCAAGGAGGAACTTATGCTGGGGAAAGGGGAGAGAAGAACGGGGGTGGAGCAAGAGATAGGCAGGGAAGGGAGGACAGAGCCGCAGTCTGGTTACTTCTCTCCTCCTGCCTGAAGACCACACACAGAAACCCCCAGAGCCCAAACCAGGTGCCGTACACTTAGGAGGAACACCTGTGGCAGGTTTCATGCTCCACGTTAAGAACTTGGCTGTAAGGAGGTGCTTTAAATATGCATCAGCTGGAGCGTTTCTGCTCCCAAAGCAGTGAAAGTGAAGTTGCTCAGTCATGTCCGACTCTTTGCAACCCGTGGACTGAAGCCCACCAAGCTCCTCCATCCATGGGATTCTCCAGGCAAGAATACTGGAGTGGGTTGCCATTTCCTTCTCCAGGGGATCTTCCCGACCCAGGGATCGAACCCAGGTCTCCTACATTGCAGGCAGATGCTTTAATTTCTGCACCACCAGGGAAGCTGAGCACCTTTGTGGAGAGAACTCTAAAAAAAAAAAAAAAGCCCATC
This sequence comes from Oreotragus oreotragus, assembly GCA_006410675.1. Taxonomy (NCBI): domain Eukaryota; kingdom Metazoa; phylum Chordata; class Mammalia; order Artiodactyla; family Bovidae; genus Oreotragus; species Oreotragus oreotragus. Next base: position 240,479 of record SJYX01019082.1, on the reverse strand, counting down.
ATCTACAAAAGGCAACATGTATTTAAGTGTATGTAGCTGAACTGGGGGAAGGGCTTGGACCCACTAAAAAGTAAATGGCAATTCCTTGCATTATACAACTGACTTGAACAACTATCTTGTTTTACTGAATACCGTAGCCCTTAAAAGTCATAAATTGTGTTCAACTTGAGTCTTCGACCCCACGCCCAACATCACAGCTTTTATCTTCTATGAAGAGTTTGCTCATCACTTTCCCACTAATCCAAAAAGCAGAAACTGACGTTACTACTCTGAAGATGCATTTTATTTTCCTAAGACTTCTGAGATGCTGTAGTTTAAAAAAAAAAAAGCTGTAGTTAAAACTCCACCACACGCCCACCCCTTCCTTTTCTGCTATCAACACAGTAGCTTTCACAACCCAGACTGCACAGATGGGAGAAGCTGGGGATTACATGAGAAAGACAAGACAAAATACGTGGGCCCTGCCCCTACCCCGCTGCCCACCCCACCTTACCAATTAAATTATCCCACAGGTGCAGCCTTGAAACCACTTTCCACCTTGACGTTTGGGTGGAATGAGTTTCACTTGTAGCTCCAGGAGAGATTTATGATTAAATTTAAGATTTTTATTTCATCTCCCTGGCAAGAAAGACCTATGAAGACACTGGCTGAGGGGTTCTAGGAAACTGTATTTGCTCTTTGGTGAAAGCTTCTAAGGACTTCCAGTGAGGACTAGAAGTGTCAAGGGCCATTTAGCCAACCAAGAGGGGACGTAGCTTAGGGCAAAGTCAGAATTCAGAAGGCATAGGATAAATTACGGGGAAGGCAATGGCACCCCACCCCAGTACTCTTGCCTGGAAAATCCAATGGACGGAGTAGCCTGGTGGGCTGCAGTCCATGGGGTCGCTAACAGTCGGACAGACTGAGCGACTTCACTTTCACTTTTCTCTTTCATGCATTGGAGAAGGAAATGGCAACCCACTCCAGTATTCTTGCCTGGAGAATCCCAGGGATGGGGGAGCCTGGTGGGCTGCCGTCTATGGGGTCACACAGAGTCGGACACGAAGATGTGTATAAGAGACAGCTAAAAAAAAAAAATCAAGCATGAAAAGAAATGGGAAAGATTAACCATAAACAGGATAAAAGAATTATTAGATACAAAGCCCAAAATTATAGAGATGATGAAATTAGAAGAATGTTTGAAAAGTTATAACAAAAATATTCTCCATATACTTAACAAATGTAGAGAAAAACATGAACAGGATGAGGAAGGAAACAGAATATATAAAAATTAGATACCTGAAGTGAAATGCACTGGATGGGAGTAACCATAAGATGCTACAGAAGACTACAACCAGTGAATCTAAAGAAACAGTGATGGAAACTTACTTGAAATGAGACTTACTTGAAATCAGAGCATCAGTGATGTATTGAATGATATCAAGTTTATTCTAACATATGTGCAAATGTAGTCTAGAAAGTGGGAGAAGGAAGGAAAATTATTTGAAAAAAAATTTGTTTTTCGGTCGTTCGATTGTGTCCGAATTTTTGCGACCCATGGAATGCAGCATCCCAGGCTTCCCTGTCCTTCACTATCTCCCGGAGTTTGCCCAAACTCATGTCCATTGGAGAAGGCAATGGCAACCCACTCCAGTTCTCTTGCCTAGAAAATCCCATGGACGGAGGAGGCTGGTAGGCTGCAGTCCATGGGGTCGCAAAGAGTCGGACATGACTGAGTGACTTCACTTTCACTTTTCCTTTACATGCATAGGAGAAGGAAATGGCAACCCACTCCAGTGTTCTTGCCTGGAGAATCCCAGGGACGGGGGAGCCTGGTGGGCTGCGGTCTCTGGGGTTGCACAGAGTCGGACACGACTGAAGTGACTTAGCAGCTTAGCAGCATGTCCGTTGAGTCAATGATGCCATCCAACCATCCCATCCTCTGTTGCCCCTTTCTCCTCTTGCCCTCAATCTTTAAATAGTGACCAATAATTTTACAAATTCAATAGTTTTACAAATTTATAAATCCTCAGATCTAAGAAGCTCAACAAATCCTAACCAGAATGAACATAAGAAAAAAACACCAATTCACCTCATAATCAAAACAAACAAACAACAGGAGAAAGGGGGAAAGGGAGCATAGAGTATAAACATAGAAAGCAAAGAGCAAAATTGCAGATTGAAGTTCTAGTTTATAGCAATAACTATGCCAAATGTAAACAGTTTTAATGATTCAAAGTCAGAGATTAATGCATTGAATAATAAAGCAAGATCCAACTGTCATTATGATATCTATAAGAAACAAATAAAGATAATACAATACTAACTCCCTATAAATTGTGAACTCCTTAAGGACATGGGTTATATCTAACTCAATTTGTGTTTCTAGTGCCCAGATCAAGTACGGGTACTTAAAGTTTACTCAAAACTATTTATTCAGAGTGACTGTATTTAAAACTTATTTCATAAAACATGCAAGGATAATCACAAATGAAATATTCACTTTCTCTATATTACTATCAAAAGTGGTTTGTGACAACTATTTAAAAACAAAAAACTTTTAAGAGGACACTGCATGATTTTTATTGTTTTATGGTTAATTTATCTATTTCATCTGAAAACTCCAGAATTTGCTTAATCTAAGTCAGGTAGTAGTAGCAAATTTTTTTTTTCTGTAAAATACCAGATGGTAAATATTTTGAGAACCATAGAGGCTCTGCAGCAACTACTCAACTCTGACATTTTAGCATGGAGGCAGCCATTGTCACTACCTAAATGAATGATACGGCCATGTGCCAATTAAACTTTATTTATAAAAGCCGGTAGTAGGGCAGATTTGGTCTATAGTTGCTAAATCTCATTCTATGCACTGGATGATTGCTCAAAGTCTCTGTGGTTATGTTATCTATTCCTAGAATCGGGCATTTATCACTAGAGAAAGCTTTGATCAGAGTCACTAGCAGATGCACGTGTCTACTTTTCTGGGTTAACGCAAAGAGAAAAGACAAGATCTCAGACACTGACAGGTGACTTACTTCCTGTACCCAAGCTCTTCAAAGCTGTTTTGTGCTTTCATTGTACTGTCACGGCTTATACAGCTCGTAACTTTGAAAACAACCCTAAACTGTTAAAAGTGTCCAAAGTCACCACTGTCCGTTGTTATTTTCAGGGAGGCTGAAGGTGATCAGTTGTACTCAGGACATGTAATACATATTGTAATATTCTGTTCGGTTTGCTTTTTCAAAACACCTTGCATTAGCCTTTTCCTCAGCATGTCACAACTTCCTTTCCTACCTTTTGATAACTTATTCTCTCCCTCTACAATCCTAATAATAATGGTGCATTTTATGTTTTCCTACTCTTCATGGTGTTCTACGTAAACATTTTTCCAAAAGAAGGACTTGAGTTTCCATTAATGACCATTTGGTCATTAAAATGAGCATGCTGTCAAAATTTTCACTATGTCAAATAAGTTACATGAATCCAATCTAAGCAATTTATTCATCCAGGAAAAATGGTACAGTTTGTATACGGAAAATTATGCACTTGGTGTCAGCATGCCTAAGGTATAGATTAGGAATTCAGGATTTAGATTTTGATTCTGTGGTTTATTAGTTGTTGAATAACACTGGACAAGTTAACTAGCCTCCAAGATTCTGCTTTCTCATCTACTAACGGTGAAAATCACATATGCTTCATGAGGACTGATAAGGGATTTAATAAAGTAATGCCTGAAAAGCTTAGAACAGAGTTTAAAATGAAGCTTGTTAAAGAGTATTCACGTTTAGTATTTTTCTTCTGTATGCTTAAAACAGTATTCAGTAAGTGAGAGAAAAAAAGTATATTTTTATATAACCTAGAACTCATGTCTCACCAATTTTTTCTGTAACTTCCAGAGTCTAGCACTGTGTCTGATAATGACTAGGTACTCAAAAGTTGTTAGCTGAAACTAAAGTGAATGAAGTGTCTACATATGAGACACCTTCTACCCTGGTTTTGCCTTGTTAAATAATTTATCACTGCCATTACCCAAGAGGGTTGTTTAAAATCTCCACTTTGATTTCACTTAAATTTATATCTTTATAGTGTAGTATGTTAGACATTTTGTGTACACACACACATATATCAGATAACTTATGTAGCTTAGATAAAGTGTAGATAACTACTCAAACCTGTGAGCTTAGGTACTATTATTCTAATTTAGAAATGAGAAAAAATAAGTTCCAGAGAGGTTACCTTAGGCACCAGACAGGAGAGGTAGGTTGAAAAGGTTTGACATGTTTGGGAATTCATTTTTTTAAACCACTGTGTGGTTGTACCTCTCATAAGTAGTATAAGTTCCTGCAAACCACCACTGATTTCAACAAGACAGGGAGGAAAGTATTTCAATTTCTCATGTACCTAAAACATCTCAGTAATTTTACTTTTATTTTTCAGATGAGGAAACTGATGCTTAAGTAAGCTAAGTAACTTGCCTAAGGTCATATGTTGCTTTTCCGCAGGGAATAAAAAAACAAATAAGAATAGCTTCATTTATTCTTCTATTGAAAGTGCCCCTTGAAACAAGTGGTCACTCTCTACAATCAGGCATTTAGCCAAGGCAATAAAGGGCTTCATGCTATAGACATGGTTGAAGCATTAGAAACATGCCTTTCCTAAATTTTATAAAGTCACATAAAGAATTCTGGATGGAAGAGCTGTCTACAACCTGTACCGAGACATCACAGGACCAGACAGTCTAGCAGTCTAAGAATTGTAGGAAAGGAACTGGAACATACATTGTTTAGCACATGCCAGGTATATGTAGGTATATTTGACCATCACAACTGCATGTGAGACAAACTTTATCCCCTCCACCTTACTTATAAGGGAACTGAAAATCAGAGAAGCTATTTAACTTGGTTTATGTTTCTTGGCTGGTGAATGATAGGGTCAATTTTTTCATGCTTTCGCTAAAACACTAAAATCAAAATAGACAATATAGATAACTGATATGCTGAAGAGAGGATTATGTCTCTTTCTTTCAAGAAATGAAACTAAACTCTGAATGGGAAGAGGAAACTCTTTTTTTCCTAGAGAGTATGCACTTCCTCTTTGGCATGTTGTAAGCAGCTTGATATATACAATCCATTCAAAGACTTAATATTTTCACAATTTCACAGATCAGAGTTGCCTCTTACTTACATGGTGAGAGGTATATTGTTTTTCAACTTTATTAGGTACTTAGAATCCCAAAGAAAACTTGAATTGTTATTCATTTAAAAGAAGAAAAAAAGCTATGTAATTACATCTTTATAATACACCTTCTCTGAAGAATTTTCCCAGTTTACCCTGAGTAGAAATAAAGAAAGTAGCAAGGTCATAGTACAGTGTTTTCAGCCAAACAGGCAGACCTAGGTCTAAGTTCTGGCACGTGGTGGCTAAAAATGGGATTCTGAAATTCCTTATTCACATGAAATTGTTGGGAAAATCGGATGTGACAAGCAAGGTTAAATACCTACCCCATTGTATGCACACAGTGGAGTCTTGTAAAACAACCCCTTCTCCTAGGTACTACTGTGATAAACAACTGACTTGACAGAGGGTTTTTTTTTTTTTTTTGAGTTATTAGCGTTTTACTGAGGGTCACATGGGAAATAGTTGAGACATGTATCTAAATGTGCATGATATTTGAATGAAATTTTAGTTAATCGGTCAAGATAGCTTCATTTTTACATGTGCATTAATTTAATTAATTTCAAAAATAGTTCATCCATTTCTCTCAATCCCAGCCCCTTGGCCTCTGGCAACCACCAATCTGCTCTCTGTTACTTATTAAGCTTAGTTTTTTGTTGTTTTTTTTTTTCTTTTATGTTTAGATTCCACATAGAAGAGTGATTGCATGGTAATTTTTTCTGCCTGACTTATTTCACTTAGGATAATGTCCTCCAGGTCCATCCACATGGTCAAAAATGGCAAGATTTCATTCTTTTTTAGTGACTGTTATTCTAGAGTGTATCACTTCTTCATCCATTCATCTATTGATGGACACTTAGGTTCTTTCCATTATCCTGGTCATTGGAAATAAAGCTGCAATGAACGTGAGGGTGCATATATCTTTTTGAATTAGTGTCTATGTGTTCTTTGAATAAGTACCAGAAGCTGAATTTCTAAATTATATGGTAGGTCTATTTTTAATTTTCTGAGAAACTTCCATACTGTTTTCCACAGTGGCAACACCAATTTACAATCCCACCAATGGTGCATAAGGGGTTCCTTTTCTCCTTATCAACACTTGTTATTTCTAGTCTTTTTGATGATAGTCATTTTAAGAGGTATGAGTTGATATCTGATTTTTTTTTAAATTTTTTATTGCAAGATATTTGCCTCAAAATACTGTGCTGGCTTCTGCCATACATCAACATGAATCAGCCACAGAAATACATATGTTCCCTCCCTCTGGAACTTCAACTAGATCTTCCACCCCTCTAGGCTGTCACAGAGCACTGGGTTGTCCTTCCAACATCACACAGCAAATTTCCACTGATGTCCATCAATAAATGAGTGGATACATAAATTGTGGTACATATATACAATGAAATGTTATTCAGCCTTAAAAAAGAATGCATTTGAGTCAGTCCTAATGAGGCAGATGAACCTAGAGCCTCTTGTATAGGGCGAAGTCAGAAAGAAAAATATTGTCTATTAGTGCATGGGCAGGGAATCTAGAAAGATGGTACTGATGAACCTATTTGCAGAGCAGTGATGGAGACACATAGAATAGACCTGTGACACAGTGTGTGGGGGAGAGGGTGGGACGAACTGAGAGGGTGGCATGGAAACATATACATTACCATATGTAAAACTGACTGTGGTTTTGATTTGCGTTTCCCTGATAATTATGTAGAGCATCTTTTCATGTGTCTGCTGGCCACCTATATGCCTTCTTCAGAAAAATGCCTATTCAGATAGTCTGCCTGTGTTTTAATTGGATTCTTTTTTGTTGTTATTTAGTTGTATGAGTTTTATATATATATATACATATTTTGGATACTAGCCACTTATAAGATAAATTATTTACAAATATTTTCTCCTATTCAGTAGGTTGCCTTTTCATTCTTTTGCGGGTTTCCCTTGCTGTGTAGATTTTTATTTTGGTGTAGTCTCACTTGTTTATTTCTGGTTTTGCTTTTAGAGTCAGACCAGAAAAAAAAAAAAATATTATGAAGACCTAGTTAAGGAGCTTACTGTCTATGTTTTCTTCCAGGAGTTTTATGACCTTAATTCTTCAGTCAACTGTTTAATTCATGTTAATTTTTGTATACTGGTTTAAGATAGCGGTCCAGTTTCATTCTTTTGCATCTGGCTATCCAATTTTCCCACATTTATCAAAGAGACTGAGCTTTCCCCATTGAATATTCCTGACTACTCTGTCATAAAGTAATTGACCATGTATGCATGAGTTTCTGGGCTTTCTATCCTAATCCATTGATCTATGTGTATTGTTTTATGCCAATATCATAATATTTTAATTACCATAGCTTTATATAGTTTGAAATCAGGGATCATGATGCCTCCAGCTTTCTTCTTCTTTCTCAAGACTGCTCTGGCAACAGGGTTCTTTTCTATTAGCAGGAAATATTTATCTACCCTCCCCTACAAGTGCATCAGTTTCTGAAACACAGTGTTTAAATCTTAATCACCTATTGGGTGATTTATCTATATGATAAATCTATCTATATCTATCTATGTGATAGATCTATCCTTATGATGAATGTTCAAGAAATTATTGGTTAGAAATAATAAATAGCTCCCTGTGTCAGAATAAGGAAACCAAGGCTTAGAAAAAAATGTTGGACTTTAATCTAGTAGAAGGTGCTAAAGAAGGCTGCTGTAATCATATGTATAAGCAGGTGTTGGGAAGAAGATATCCGGGAATCTGTTTTATGGATGCTAACTGATGCAGAAATGGGTCCACTGCATCTTCAGGCAACTTCACATCTTCCATTCTGGCTGTTACACAAATCCATTTGCCCTCTTAGGTTCAAAGAACTGAAGTCTATGGACTTTAGTGCTGAGGTTAACAATGTGGGACTAATTTCTACTTATTTAACTTATATGCAGAGTACATCACGAGAAACGCTGTGCTGGAGGAAACACAAGCTGGAATCAAGATTGCCCAGAGAAATATCAATAACCTCAGATATGCAGATGACATCATCCTTATGGCAGAAAGTGAAGAAGAACTAAATAGCCTCTTGATGAAAATGAAAGAGGAGAATGAAAAAGTTGACTTAAAACTCAACATTCAGAAAACTAAGATCATGGCATCCAGTCCCATCACTTCATGGCAAATAGATGGGAAAACAGTGGAAACAGTGACTGACTTTATTTGGGGGGCTCCAAAATCACTGCAGATGGTGATTGCAGCCATGAAATTAAAAGACGCTTACTGCTTGGAAGGAAAGTTATGACCAACCTAGACAGCATATTAAAAAGCAGAGACATTACTTTGTCAACAGAGGTCCTTCTAGTCAAGGTTATGGTTTTTCCAATAGTCATGTATGGAGAGTTGGACTATAAAGAAAGCTGAGCACAGAAGAATTGATGCTTTTGAACTGTGGTGTTGGAGAAGACTCTTGAGAGTCCCTTGGACTGCAAGGAGATCCAACCAGTCCATTCTGAAGGAGATCGGCCCTGGGTATTCTTTGGAAGGACTGATGCTAAAGCTGAAACTCCAATATTTTGGCCACCTGATGCAAAGAGCTGACTCAATTTGAAAAGACCCTAATGTTGGGAAAGATTGAAGGCAGGAGGAGAAGGGGACGACAGAGGATGAAATGGTTAGATGGCATCACCAACTCAATGCACATGAGTTTGGGTGGACTCTGGGAATTGGTGATGGATAGGGAGGCTTGGCGGGGAAGGCAATGGCACCCCACCCCAGTACTCTTGCCTGGAAAATCCAATGGACAGAGTAGCCTGGTGGGCTGCAGTCCATGGGGTCGCTAACAGTCGGACAGACTGAGCGACTTCACTTTCACTTTTCTCTTTCATGCATTGGAGAAGGAAATGGCAACCCACTCCAGTATTCTTGCCTGGAAAATCCCAGGGATCGGGGAGCCTGGTGGGCTGCCGTCTATGGGGTCACACAGAGTCGGACACGACTGAAGTGACTTAGCAGCAGCAGCAGCAGGGAGGCCTGGTGTGCTGCGGTTCATGGGGTCACAAAGAGTCAGACATGACTGAACTGAACGGAATTTCAGCCCTTGTTTTACATCATTAAAAGAAAAACATCATATTACATTTATGATATGGCACCACTTTATTATTTGTAGATAAAAATTTCAGAGATGTTTCTGCTAGTCTAGAGACTATATCTTGGAGAAGGAAATGGCAACCCACTCCAGTGTTCTTGCCTGGAGAATCCCAGGGACGGGGAACCTGGTGGGTTGCCATCTCTGGGGTCGCACTGAGTCGGACACGACTGAAGCGACTTAGCAGCAGGAGCAGAGACTATATTTGCATGTAGCACAATCTTTTATACTGGCATAGAAACTTTGCCAATTTGTTGGTGAAAAGTGATACTAAGATTAATAAATTTTAATTTATCATTGAACATGTTTTGCCAGAATCTCTCTTTCAAAAAATAGAAAGAGTAAATAATATTCTTATACTTCTTATAGTCAACTCACTTGGTTATCTAATATAAAAGTCCTGATAGCCTATATTAAAATTTTGGACTATTACATGGAAAATTTTGTAAATGCACCATACATATACATATTAGAAAATAATTTTTCCTGCAGGATATATTAGAGAAGGCAAAGGCACCCCACTCCAGTATTCTTGCCTGGAAAATCCCATGGCCGGAGGAGCCTAGAAGGCTGCAGTCCATGGGGTTGCTAGGAGTCGGACATGACTGAGCGAATTCACTTTCACTTTTAACTTTCTTGCATTGGAGAAGGAATTGGCAACCCACTCCAGTGTTCTTGTCTGGAGAATCCCAGGGACGGGGGAGCCTGGTGGGCTGCCATCTATGGGGTCACACAGAGTCGGACACAACTGAAGTGACTTAGCAGCAGCAGGATATATGGGAAAGATTTATTTCATTTCCTATCAGACTTTCATTTTACATTGTTAAAAATAAACCATATTTCATAGGAAAAAGGAAGATCTTTTGAGAAATCATAGTGTTCTAAAATCGCTTTATTTTAGGACACTACAGGAAAGTCTGTATTTTCCTCTCTTCTTAGGTGGCAGACCTTTCAGATTTACCTTCAANATATATGGGAAAGATTTATTTCATTTCCTATCAGACTTTCATTTTACATTGTTAAAAATAAACCATATTTCATAGGAAAAAGGAAGATCTTTTGAGAAATCATAGTGTTCTAAAATCGCTTTATTTTAGGACACTACAGGAAAGTCTGTATTTTCCTCTCTTCTTAGGTGGCAGACCTTTCAGATTTACCTTCAAGAGTTTTAAGAGGTAATTTGTGTGAAGTATATTTACATTTAATCTGATAGAATGCAAATGCGGACATGGCAAAAAGGAGAAAATTAATGACTTACATTTAGATTATTATAAAAAGGTACTTTGAAGTATTGTTTCATAATAATTAGATTCAATACAATTAGAATTTTAAAAATTCAGAAAGTATCGGAAGTATGATAGTAAATTCATAGCTTTATAATAATAATTTCAGTGTTGCTTATTTTACAAGATAGAATGGCTTAAACTGGACTTGCTGAAAAGGTACATTTGCGTATAAAAAGCTGTGATTTTTTTGTATTTAAATAAATGAAATTTGTATTCAATGAAAGCAGAATGTATAAATTAGCTTTCACTATTTCTGCCTTATAGCAGATTCAAAATTGTAGAAATTTAAAAATTATAACTTTAACTGCCCAAGAACTATCCTTGCATTGCTTCAATTTGTGGTTGCTTAGAAACATTATAGGCAAAGGGGCTGATTCTTTCCAGATGCTACTAGTCTAACCACACTTTATGCTTTTGATTTAAGGCTATTCTGTTTAATAGTGTTATAAATACATGTTTCTCTAAACAGTCACAAACGTACAAATCAAGTTCTGTTAGTGGGGCTTCTTTGGAATCTATCCCTTATTCACAAAGAAAAAACAACTTTTCTGTGATTAGATTCCACTGGTTTTAGCAAAGGCAAAGTTACGCTGAATGATTTGTACTATTACTGTCATTTTCTACAGAATTTATTTCCTTAGTTTGCAGTTACATTTCTGATCATGTACTTTTTGATAGCACTAAGTCATCCACATTCATTTATCAAATGCTTATTGAAGGAGACACTTTGGCCTTTTACAAAATAATCAGTACTCTGACAGTATTCAGAAATACAGCAAAAGATGAAACCACAGAGTAGCTGGCATATTTGAACAATGACCTTAGCAAATAACTACAGATTCCACTTTGGTGGACACTTTAGAAAAATACTCAAGACAGGGAGAGGGAGAGAGAAAGAGAGGGGAAGAGAGAAAGATTGAAACAACGGAGGCCTCAAAGTGAACTTTTATCAGTTGTACAGGAGACTCAGGCAAGAACAACGTTTAAATTCTGGCTTACTGAATTTACAGAAAGCAGATGAAGTTGAATTGTCATATTGTCACTAAATAAAAACAATAAAAACAAAACTTCTTTGAGAGATTTTTGTTTTCAAGAGGCTTTTTTTANGACTGAAGTGACTTAGCAGCAGCAGCAGCAGGGAGGCCTGGTGTGCTGCGGTTCATGGGGTCACAAAGAGTCAGACATGACTGAACTGAACGGAATTTCAGCCCTTGTTTTACATCATTAAAAGAAAAACATCATATTACATTTATGATATGGCACCACTTTATTATTTGTAGATAAAAATTTCAGAGATGTTTCTGCTAGTCTAGAGACTATATCTTGGAGAAGGAAATGGCAACCCACTCCAGTGTTCTTGCCTGGAGAATCCCAGGGACGGGGAACCTGGTGGGTTGCCATCTCTGGGGTCGCACTGAGTCGGACACGACTGAAGCGACTTAGCAGCAGGAGCAGAGACTATATTTGCATGTAGCACAATCTTTTATACTGGCATAGAAACTTTGCCAATTTGTTGGTGAAAAGTGATACTAAGATTAATAAATTTTAATTTATCATTGAACATGTTTTGCCAGAATCTCTCTTTCAAAAAATAGAAAGAGTAAATAATATTCTTATACTTCTTATAGTCAACTCACTTGGTTATCTAATATAAAAGTCCTGATAGCCTATATTAAAATTTTGGACTATTACATGGAAAATTTTGTAAATGCACCATACATATACATATTAGAAAATAATTTTTCCTGCAGGATATATTAGAGAAGGCAAAGGCACCCCACTCCAGTATTCTTGCCTGGAAAATCCCATGGCCGGAGGAGCCTAGAAGGCTGCAGTCCATGGGGTTGCTAGGAGTCGGACATGACTGAGCAAATTCACTTTCACTTTTAACTTTCTTGCATTGGAGAAGGAATTGGCAACCCACTCCAGTGTTCTTGTCTGGAGAATCCCAGGGACGGGGGAGCCTGGTGGGCTGCCATCTATGGGGTCACACAGAGTCGGACACAACTGAAGTGACTTAGCAGCAGCAGGATATATGGGAAAGATTTATTTCATTTCCTATCAGACTTTCATTTTACATTGTTAAAAATAAACCATATTTCATAGGAAAAAGGAAGATCTTTTGAGAAATCATAGTGTTCTAAAATCGCTTTATTTTAGGACACTACAGGAAAGTCTGTATTTTCCTCTCTTCTTAGGTGGCAGACCTTTCAGATTTACCTTCAAGAGTTTTAAGAGGTAATTTGTGTGAAGTATATTTACATTTAATCTGATAGAATGCAAATGCGGACATGGCAAAAAGGAGAAAATTAATGACTTACATTTAGATTATTATAAAAAGGTACTTTGAAGTATTGTTTCATAATAATTAGATTCAATACAATTAGAATTTTAAAAATTCAGAAAGTATCGGAAGTATGATAGTAAATTCATAGCTTTATAATAATAATTTCAGTGTTGCTTATTTTACAAGATAGAATGGCTTAAACTGGACTTGCTGAAAAGGTACATTTGCGTATAAAAAGCTGTGATTTTTTTGTATTTAAATAAATGAAATTTGTATTCAATGAAAGCAGAATGTATAAATTAGCTTTCACTATTTCTGCCTTATAGCAGATTCAAAATTGTAGAAATTTAAAAATTATAACTTTAACTGCCCAAGAACTATCCTTGCATTGCTTCAATTTGTGGTTGCTTAGAAACATTATAGGCAAAGGGGCTGATTCTTTCCAGATGCTACTAGTCTAACCACACTTTATGCTTTTGATTTAAGGCTATTCTGTTTAATAGTGTTATAAATACATGTTTCTCTAAACAGTCACAAACGTACAAATCAAGTTCTGTTAGTGGGGCTTCTTTGGAATCTATCCCTTATTCACAAAGAAAAAACAACTTTTCTGTGATTAGATTCCACTGGTTTTAGCAAAGGCAAAGTTACGCTGAATGATTTGTACTATTACTGTCATTTTCTACAGAATTTATTTCCTTAGTTTGCAGTTACATTTCTGATCATGTACTTTTTGATAGCACTAAGTCATCCACATTCATTTATCAAATGCTTATTGAAGGAGACACTTTGGCCTTTTACAAAATAATCAGTACTCTGACAGTATTCAGAAATACAGCAAAAGATGAAACCACAGAGTAGCTGGCATATTTGAACAATGACCTTAGCAAATAACTACAGATTCCACTTTGGTGGACACTTTAGAAAAATACTCAAGACAGGGAGAGGGAGAGAGAAAGAGAGGGGAAGAGAGAAAGATTGAAACAACGGAGGCCTCAAAGTGAACTTTTATCAGTTGTACAGGAGACTCAGGCAAGAACAACGTTTAAATTCTGGCTTACTGAATTTACAGAAAGCAGATGAAGTTGAACTGTCATATTGTCACTAAATAAAAACAATAAAAACAAAACTTCTTTGAGAGATTTTTGTTTTCAAGAGGCTTTTTTTAAAAGCCTTTAAAATCTCCAAATCCCCCAAAAGTTCTTAAAACTTTCTTCTCTAAAGTTTGAACAGAATATGTGTACCTTCCATTAAATCTCAGTGAATCAAGATCAAAGGTAACCCTAGGCCTAATCTCACAACATGGATTTAAAATGGAAACCCAAGGATGATGAGTTTCATGTATCTACATTGTGAAAATTTACATCAAATGGTCCCTTGACCTTCTTGATGCTTTAGAAGAACACACTTGTTCCATATTCATAAGTTTTGCCTACCTTTTTTTAAAAAATAGGGAGAAAAAGTATCCTTTGTTTTAACACAAGTCCACTAAGCTGAATCAAATCCCTAAGAGCTAGCGTGATAGCTTCCCTTCTAAAATTATTTGTTTAATGAGGACATATTTCTAGGCCCCCATGCCTTACTGTCCTTCCTGGGTATTCTTCAGCTGCCTAAACCTCAACATGCCCCAAAACAAACCCAGGTAGCTTTTCCCTAAAATCTGTTGCTTCAACTGTTTTTGATTCAATATATCGTAATCTACCCAATTTAGTTACTTTAGAATAATTTTTCATTATGTCTCTCTGCTACTGCTGCTAAGTCGCTTCAGTCGTGTCCGACTCTGCGACCCCATAGATGGCAGCCCACCAGGCTCTCCCGTCCCTGGGATTCTCCAGGCAAGAACACTGGAGTGGGTTGCCATTTCCTTCTCCAATGCAGGAAAGTGAAAAGTGAAAGTGAAGTCGCTCAGTCATGTCCGACTCCTAGCGACCCCATGGACTGCAGCCTACCAGGCTCCTCCGTCCATGGGATTTTCCAGGCAAGAGTACTGGAGTGGGGTGCCATTGCCTTCTCCTATGTCTCTCTATATCGCATGATTCTCAACGGCTCCTCTTATCTAAATGATTCTATGCTGTAAAGACCTCCTAAAATTGTCAGCTTTTGGGGTACTCTTACTATTACCTGGGTTCACATCTTGTCAACTCTGGCAACACCCTCCAAACTCATTTTTCTGCCTAGACTCGTTCCTCATCTTCATCTTCTCCCCCACAAACCACAGAAGTGGTGACCACATCAAACTGCATCAACACCTTTGAAGGATGCCTGTAAACACTGGACTTTATAAGCTGAAGCTTCTCATGGCAGCCGATCTCCCCCATCTTTACCCAGTACCTGAGTCTCATCTCCCATCATGGTTTCTCAGGCACCCTCTACTCCAGTCAAACAGAACCTTGCATTCCCTGAGAACGCCACATGCCATTTTATAATTTCCTGTTTCTACAAATGCAAGTGATTCCCTCCTTTTAAACTGATATTCCCCATTTCTCCAGGTAGTGGGCTAGGACTCCACCTCTGACATCCAAATTCAAAGTTAGCTCCTTGGAAAAGCTCTTCCCAGCTTACCCAGACAGAAGAATTCCCATTCTTTTCAAGCCATCCATGTCATATCCTCCATATTACCAGCAGAACACTTTTCATAGTCAGCTACTACTGTTTCTGTTCATAAGTCTTCAGAGAGACTTGAAGAGTCCTTGTCTTATTAATATTCGTTTTCTTAGCACTAGGAACTATACCTGGCATATGATATCTGACGTTTGCTGAGTGAATAAATGAATGACATAATTATCAGGCTGCTTTTCTTTAACAAGCGGTTCTTTGAAACAATATATAAAACTTACCAAGTGATAATGCTGTTTAGTCTGACGACACGACATGCTGCATTAATCTCATTTTATAATAAACACACTGCATTTTCACATCTTTATTTTATATAGATATATAAGAAGACATCAATAAAGCATTTAAAAGTAGACTTTATGTATATATCTTTCTGTATATCTATTGAATATTACAACTTTGTCACATGGTTTTATCTTGTTTAATATTAAACTATAGGTTACCTCCGGAAGAACTAATATAATAACTTTTTAAATTATAGATGTAAGGTCGGACCCGGGGGGCCATGATGGGCCGCCCTTTCTCTCCCCCGCCAGGCAGCGGGGGAGGTCTCTAACGGAAGGAGCCGCCCAGATCCCGGGGGCCACACTTCGCCAGCTAAAGCCGCCCCACCACAGCCACGTAG
This sequence comes from Oreotragus oreotragus, assembly GCA_006410675.1. NCBI lineage: Eukaryota > Metazoa > Chordata > Mammalia > Artiodactyla > Bovidae > Oreotragus > Oreotragus oreotragus. Next base: position 224,390 of record SJYX01019082.1, on the reverse strand, counting down.
AAGGACCTGTCAGCCCGCGACGCCTATCCGAACCCCGNCCCTTTCTCTCCCCCGCCAGGCAGCGGGGGAGGTCTCTAACGGAAGGAGCCGCCCAGATCCCGGGGGCCAATGACAGCACACTTCGCCAGCTAAAGCAGCCCCACCCTAGCCACCTAGAAGGACCTGTCAGCCCGCGACGCCTCAGCCTGGCGGCCTATCCGAACCCCGTCCATCTAGCCTGACCATCGCTTGCAACCAGCGTATAAAAGCCACCCGCAACACGGTCCGGGCCCGGACTTCCTCGACCTGCCTCATTCGGGTCCGAGAACCCCACCCGGGAGCGCTTCACCATTAAAAAGCCTGTTAGACACTCTTTTCAGGGTCCTGGTCATCTTTCCCTAACAATGGATTGGTTGCCCATATCTTAATACTAATAATTATTGAGGCCAGATCCTTTCTACCTAGAACAACTTCTCTGCCTTTAGTCTGTCATTTATGTAATACATTTATGTTTTTATTAGACTACTCATTCATTATAATTATCATACACGGTTTGTGACCAGAACGTGTCCTTCCTGGTTGTTAAACACATTAATGCAGAGCCTTTCTTTGGGTATAACCTAATTAATTAAATCTTGTTCAGTGACTTGTTTGTGATCATTTCCATAATTGCTATTTCATACAAACTTGACCCATTTGCCTTTTAAATAAGCTTTTTCTACTATGTTGATGTCTTTATTTTCTCCATATAATAGGATATTGATAAAATATAAGGTCAGGAAGAGAAATGGCCATGTTAATGAATCTGTTCACAAAGTATTTTTTCTAAGTTTGCTTAAAGTACCACCGATCTTTTCTTTGAAGGCTAAGAAATTCACTTCTAGAAGGTTTAATTCTCTCTCTCTTTTTAATTCCTATTAGCATGACTTACGGAGAAGGCAATGGCACTCCACTCCAGTACTCCTGCCTGGAAAATCCCATGGACGGAGGAGCCTGGAAGGCTGCAGTCCATGGGGTCGCTGAGGGTCGGACACGACTGAGCGACTTCACTTTCACTTCACTTTCCTGCATTGGAGAAGGAAACGGCAACCCACTCCAGTGTTCTTGCCTGGAGAATCCCAGGGACGGGGGAGCCTGGTGGGCTGCCGTCTGTGGGGTCGCACAGAGTCGGACACGACTGAAGTGACTTAGCAGCAGCAGCATGACTTAAAAACAAATCACTATTTGACTGCTTTATGACACATATTAATCCTTAGCTGAGTAAAGGAAATTAGGAGTAGGCTTGTTATTTATCTCAACCCAAACTCTATGGATGAAGGTGAGGGGAATGCAATATTGGATATAATATTAGGAAAATCATTATTGAAATGTAGGATCACACTGACCTTAAGGGATAAACAGAAAGTTAAAAAACAACTATAATACTAAGGATAAGACTTAAACGACTGGTAAATTTACTTTTGAATGTTTATCAAATTAACAGCTACTTTTGTGTCAATATGAAGGCATTTGCCTTTATCTCAGAAAACTACAGATCCAACAACTTTTCATGAACACAATAAATATTAACCCAAATTATAGTAATTTAGTAAGTATTCTTGCTTATTTATTTTCTATTTATATCCCCTCTTTTAAAAGCAACTTGAAGTGTCTCATTATAAAAGACATAAACCTCAAGAAAAATTTTAAAAAAACACTGGTCAGAACTGCAGGCACTAGGGGAGCAACCATTTACTATGATCACTGGTAATTAAAAAGGAAGAATTAAATGTTTATCCTCTTTTTTCTGTATAAACTAAAATGTACAGACCACTAGTAACTCTAGCATGTGAAGAAAACTACTTTTTTGGAAAATTTCCATCTAATAAAGTAGAGAAAACTACAGAATTAGAAAATCACCAATTGGCAACCTCTTGAAAAAAATTGAAGAAGGTAACACTCATCAATAGATGGTAAAGGCATCAGATGAAAGGTTAATGAGAAACTTCACAATGAAAGGGTGAGGCTGACAAAAACTGCATTACCAATAAAGTCTCAACATCACAGAAATTATGATTATCAGACACATGGCCTTCTGATTTAATGCAACATAAAGTAAGAAACATACACCATAAGGAAGCAATTCTACTAACTTTCAATGAATCTTAGAATTAAAAAAAAAAAAAAGGTGTGGGGGTAACCATTCTAGATTAAAGTGAAATTAAAAGTAAAAAAAAAAAAAAAAAAAAGGAAACAGGCAAGATGTACACCTTGTTTGGATCCGAATTTGAACAAAGCAAATATTGGTTTTAAACAAGAAGAGTCACTTGAATATAAACTAATAATTGGATGATATTATGCTGAAGCTGAAACCCCAATACTTTGGCCACCTGATGTGAAGAACTGACTCATTTGAAAAGACCCTGATGCTGGGAAAGATTGAAGGCAGGAGAAGGGGACGGGACGATAGAGGATGAGATGGTTGGATGATATCACTGACTCAATGGAGATGAGTTTGAGTAAACTCTGGGAGTTGGTGATGAACAGGGAGGCCTGGCGTGCTGCAGTCCATGGGGTTACAAAGAGTCGGACACAACTAAGCGATTGAACTGAACCTAATGGCTTATTGATAACTTTAAAGTTTTTTTTTTTTTAAGTCACTTAGTTGTGCAACCCCTTTGCACGACTTTCTTTGCAACCCCTGTGCACAACTTTCTTTGCAACCCCACGGACTCAATAGTCCATGGAATTCTCTAGGACAGTATATTGGAGTGGGTAGCCTTTCCCTTCTCCAGGGAATCTTTCCAATCCAGGGAGCGAACCCAGGTCTCCTGCATTGCAGGCAGATTCTTTACCAGCTGAGCCACAAGAGAAACCCACTGATAACTTTATAGTTAATTCTAGTTGCTGCTGCTGCTGCTAAGTCACTTCAGTCGTGTCCGACTCTGTGTGACCCCATAGACAGCAGCCCACCAGGCTCCCCCATCTCTGGGATTCTCCAGGCAAGAATACTGGAGTGGGTTGCCATTTCCTTCTCCAATGCATGAAAGAGAAAAGTGAAAGTGAAGTCGCTCAGTCTGTCCGACTGTTAGCGACCCCATGGACTGCAGCCCACCAGGCTACTCCGTCCATTGGATTTTCCAGGCAAGAGTGCTGGGGTGGGGTGCCATTGCCTTGCCCATAATTCTAGTTAATTATGTAGAAATTATCTTTGCCAAGTTACATATATTAGCATGATTGAGTCAAATAGAGTAGCTTTAAAATACTATAGTAAGTTTGACAAAATATTAATGCTATTGTACCTAGGGGATATGTATATGCAAGCTTGTTATATCTTCTCTACTATATTTTCTACTTTTGTGCCTTACAGAAATTTGAAAACTTTTATGATAAGGTTTTAAAATATAGGATGAAATATAAATACATACATGCATACATAGATTAGTTACTACTAATTAATTAAGTAGTAATTATTCTGAACAGAAACCACAGGAAATTCTCAGAACCCACAAATGAATCCAGAGATAGAACCAAGTACTGAAGCCATCAGCTTCCCTAGAGACATTTGTCACTCCCAATTCCCTAACAGTTACCTCTAATCAACTCAGACAGAGAAGGCAATGGCACCCCACTCCAGTACTCCTGCCTGGAAAATCCCATGGACGGAGGNGGACTAAGTGTGCGCACACATGCACACGCACACACAATGATCTCAGAACAGATGATTTACCTTAGGGCACACACAAAGTGAAGGGGTCAGAAAGAAAGTCACTGTATAAAATCTGGGAGCCCAAATGTTCATATCCTCAGTGAAAGGGTCAACTAAGAAAACATCTATTCAGCTGTTACAGATTGAATGTTTTCTGTAACAAATTTATGTATTCAGGCCTTTTTCCCTCACGTCAGCATTTTACATAAAGCAGAACTTGTCTGACCATTCAAAGCATCTTGCCAGGATACTTCCAATGAGAGTTCCAGCAATGAGAAGGGGAGAGAGGCATTACTCCAAAAAAGGTTGGCTGTGAATCTCTCAACCCCTAGCACGGACAGATTTGGAAACATCCTTTTAAGGAGGTAACTAAGGTCAAAAGAAGTTATAAGGGTGAGGCCTTGATCTGACAAAATTCAGTTCAGTTCAGTTGCTCAGTCGTGTCCGACTCTTTGTGACCCCATGAATCGCAGCACGCCAGGCCTCCCTGTTCATCACCATCTCCCACATTTCACTGACTCACGTCCATCGAGTCCGTGATGCCATCCAGCCATCTAATGCTTGGTCGTCCCCTTCTCCTCCTGCCCCCAAACCCTCCCAGCATCAGAGTCTTCTCCAATGAGTCAACTTTTCTCATGAGGTGGCCAAAGTACTGGAATTTCAGCTTTAGCATCATTCCTTCCAAAGAAATCCCAGGGTTGATCTCCTTCAGAATGGACTGGTTGGATCTCCTTGCAGTCCAAGGGACTCTCAAGAGTCTTCTTCAACACCACAGTTTAAAAACATCGATTCTTCGGTGCTAAGCTTTCTTCACAGTCCAACTCTCACATCCATACATGACCACAGGAAAAACCATAGCCTTGACTAGATGGACCTTAGTCGGCAAAGTAATGTCTCTGCTTTTGAATATACTATCTAGGTTGGTCATAAATTTTCTTCCAAGGAGTAAGCATCTTCTAATTTCATGGCTGCAGTCACCATCTGCAGTGATTTTGGAGCCCAAAAA
>SJYX01019082.1:152197-209011 GCA_006410675.1 Oreotragus oreotragus | reverse complement strand
TCTTCACTTTCTGCCATAAGGGTGGTGTCATCTGCATATCTGAGGTTATTGATATTTCTCCCAGCAATCTTGATTCCAGCTTGTGCTTCTTCCAGCCCAGCATTTCTCATGATGTACTCTGCATATAAGTTAAATAAGCAGGGTGACAATATACAGCCTCGATGTACTCCTTTTTCTATTTGGAACCAGTCTGTTGCTTCATGTCCAGTTCTAACTGTTGCTTCCTGATCTACATATAGGTTTCTCAAGAGGCAGGTTAGGTGGTCTGGTATTCCCATCTCTTCCAGAATTTTCCACAGTTTATTGTGATCCACACAGTCAAAGGCTTTGGCATAGTCAGATACAGGTAAAACCAGCAGGCTGCTCTCATCAAACTCCTCTTAGAGACGGTTGCAAAGGTATCAAGCCAATCTCTGCCAATGGAGATACTTTTTTCCAGGTGCCTCCCCAATTCTATGGCAGAATATAATGTTTGCTTATTGCTGATGACAAAATGACCCAGGATTAGACGTTCATTTTCAAATGGGACTCAAAGAAAAGTAGGTGAGCCAGTCCTCTCAAATAAGACATTAAATGATGAAGTATTATGTAGCTTTTGGTCTTCTTTTATTCACTCAAGGTAGGGATTGGTTATATATTGAAGACACTTCACCTTGTTTTAGGGAGAGAATTAACTATATATTTTTTAAAAAAATCATAGCCATGTGTGTTTTTATATAATGGGATTTAGCACATTTACAAAAACTGTTTCCTTCAGTTATAAAACCATTCAACTTTAAGTCACCTATCAGCTGAAAGAAGTCTACTGGTTTTAAATGTGCACAAAAATACACATAATCTCTCTCTTACCACTAAGTCTATACTACTCATACATACTGTGACTGTATAACCTAAGCATTTTCTTTATCCAGATGCTACCCTACTGCCCGAGTTGTCTGCCATGTGACATTAAGAGTATAGCATTTTGGTTATATATTGAAGACACTTCACCTTGTTTTAGGGAGAGAATTAACTATATATTTTAAAAAAAAATCATAGCCATGTGTGTTTTTATATAATGGGATTTAGCACATTTACAAAAACTGTTTCCTTCAGTTATAAAACCATTCAACTTTAAGTCACCTATCAGCTGAAAGAAGTCTACTGGTTTTAAATGTGCACAAAAATACACATAATCTCTCTCTTACCACTAAGTCTATACTACTCATACATACTGTGACTGTATAACCTAAGCATTTTCTTTATCCAGATGCTACCCTACTGCCCGAGTTGTCTGCCATGTGACATTAAGAGTATAGCATCTCATGTGTTTCCCTGTCTCCTGTGCTCCTCCCCCCTGCTCTCTGTCTAGCTGCCAGAATGATATGTGTACCATGGATCTACTTCCTGGTGTGATACCCATCTTTTTGGTATACTCCTTAACTCATGAAGTGAGACCCTTTGTGATCTGACCTTGTCCTGCCTATCCAGTCTTCCTTCACTTTCCCATACATCAGGAAAGCTATTCTCTCAATCTATTTTTCATCTACATGGATAATATCACACATCTCATCACAATGTCCACTTGTAATGTGAAGTCTTCCCTGACTCCCCAGGTAAATTTTTTTCAGCTCTGACAGACTCATGCGAAGATGGTCCCCAGTAATTCTCGTCCATGCCATTGTGTAATACCTTCCTCCCTCTGAGTTCAGGCAGAAGCAGGGGTGAGCAGTATCTAACAGAACATAGTGAAGGTGACAGGATGTCATTCTCTTCATTAGGTTACATTAAATAACAAGGATGGTGGAATATCACCCACTGGAACCTCACATAATAGAAGACTCTTTCTTAGAAGCCTGGATCGAGATTCTCAAGCTGGCCTTGAAGAAGCAAACAGCAATGTTATAAACTGCTCTGGAGAGAGGTGCATGGCAAAGAACTATGGGTGGTCTCTAATCTCTGACTAACAGACAATAAAATGTTGGGACCCTCATTCACACAACAAATAGGAAACAGATTCTGCCAACAACCTGAGGAATCCTGAAAATGGATATTTCCCCAGTTGAGCCTCTGATGAAGGTGCAGTCTGAAATGACCCCTGGATTGCAGCCAATGAGACCCTGAAGCAGAGATTCCTGATAGGCTGCGTCTGGACTCTCAACCAATGGAAACTGTGAAGTAATAAAGGTGTATTGTTTTAAGTTACTGAGCTTCTAGTCTTTTATCATACAGCATAGAAAGTGGATACAGTAGCAACTCCAGATATTTTTCACTGGGGTCCTACTGAACTTTTCACATAGCTCCACCAAGCAATTATATTTGTATACTCATACAGTTTCCCAATAGATAAAAAAAATTTTAAGTATTTATCATATATTTTAAATTCTGCATCTCCAACATCTAACATTAGGACGAACTCCACGACTCTTTGTTGCAACAAATAAAGTAAATAAATAAAAGGACTAAAGTATAAAATCAGGAGACTATTAAGTAAACTATTGAAAGCAAGGTTCTTGGACCTATAGTTTCCTTACAATTATAATACTCTGAGCCTGCATCTTAAAAAAACTGAATATGGGAAAACTGAATAGGGCTGTTATTTACTGAGTGCCTATTACGTTCTGGGTGCTGACCTAACAGATTTGAAAAATGCAGTTGTAAAAAGACCCTTTTATAAAGATTTTGTGATTTATGTAGGAGAATATGAGCTTTTTTTCCAGCAGCATTAGTTGGACTTGAAACTTTTTGGATAAACACTGTCAAAGGTGATTAGGATAGTAAACTTTGCAACATTAAACCAGCTCTTCTAGAGATGGTTAGGCTGAGACAGCAGATTCTCCTATTAAAAGGATCGCAAGAGACATTCTAATACAGGATTGGATAAATCTCTGAGGTTTCTTCCACTTCTAAGATTCCATGACGTTTAAAATTGCAATTTGGAAATCAATATTTTGTGGCAGCTTAATAATTACAGCCAATGACATGGTAGCTACATTAAATATATATTGGAAAACTAAGTTTTAAATTTATTCTCCTGGATCTCGGATTACTGTATCTTTTTAAATAAAGGGTCTGCCCATAAAACCAAGTACACACAGCTCCAGGGAAAGACCAAGGAACCGAGTTCTGCATATGTTGCAGTGACTCCAGCAGCCACACGGTGGCAGAGTGCTGGGGCACTGTGCCTGATTCACAAGACTTCAAAGCAGGGGCTGCTTATACCTTCAAAGGCCGCTTTAATTGAGACTTTGGGTTCTTCCATCTGTTTCCATTGTGCCAGGTGCAACTAGATGCAGGAGTTGAGCTCTTTAAAAGGGAGACGGCAAGACATAAAATCATGTATATTTAAAGACAAACTGTTCATGGGTACTATTTCCAATTTGCATATGACCCCCAAATTACCACTACTCATCCCAATCACTGCTTGCTCCAATTATTCCTCTAACATTCACCCTCCCACACAAACTGGTGCAAATTCACAAATATATAATTCTCATTTTGATCCCTAAATCATCTAAAGGAACAAAAATTATTTGATCTCCTCCTAAAGCTTTAGAAATCAAGACTGAATACTCCTATATTTATTCTCCTGTATTTCCACAGCTCACAGTCACAAGTGAATATTACTTCAAAACTATGAAGAGGGCTAGCTAGGGAGCTTTTTCTCATTCTTCAAGGTCAGTCCTTAGAGACCTCAATTATGTAATATATTTCCATAAAATTCATTTCTTTTCTTCTGAGAGGTGGAAACTTCTCCATGGTTCATGAACTCTTTGATAGTATTTGAACTGGAACATTCTACAAGTTCCTTCATTCTATAGATACTTAGAGTACGGCCACATCATAAGTCAACCATAAAGTACACGGGAAGTACACTGGCGTCTTTTGCGGGCAACCACTAGACTCTCAGAGAGCAAGTCCTCTTTTATAGTAATCATTGTATCTCTAAGGCCTAACAGTGCCTGGCACATAATAAAGAATACTTACAAAATAAAAGTGAACTTTACATGTATACCTAACATGCTAAAATAATTTTGTAACTTGAATCCAGATCTCTGCAAATGGTAGTTAATAGGTGTTAACTGAATTAATAAGGAACGGATCTGTACACTCCCATAAATTTGTGTTTATCCTTAAAGAAGTTGAAATAAAAGCTCAAGCGATCAAGAAGTATGTACTTTTACTGAGCAATCCTTGTGTTTGACTCTGTTGAGTAACTCTTAAATTCAATGACTAACCCCAAGGGTTTAACTGTGGAAGAAATGAAACATAGGTAATAAGTGATCAGATCAAAGCAGCATGCGCCTTAATCAATTTAGGTACCATTTCTCATTCATTCTTATTGCTTTGAAAGTAACACCTGCAAATATATTTTTATACAGTCTAGAAAAACTTACAATCTCCCACCCCAACACATCCTTAACTTCTGACACTCTTCTAGAAATTTAAGTTGTTTCCACTTTACATTCTTTCCTAGCTTATCTTTGAACTACTCTAAAATATGGATATACCTCTAATTTTTTATTTTTTGTCAAGTTTAATACCTATTGACTTCCTCTTATGAAAGATGAAGATTTAAGCCACTTATACTACTCTCCTCCCATTTTCTCTTTAGATGCTTGGTGTTCATAATATTATTTTAGTCATTTTATCAGTTATCTATGTAACTGTAAATGATTTATTAAAAATCAGTTTCTTAGCCCATCACTTTTCAATAGGCTTTCTCAACTCCATGACTTTTAAAGTGTCAATTATAGCCATTATTCTTCCTTTGACTTTATCACATTATTCTTTCTCTCTTCTGTCAGCTGAACTTTTTACTTCTGTATTTTCAAGGTGGTTGGTATTTATATTTTTCATAACAATGCCTTCTATATTTTGTCACAGGTTATCCCTTGAAGTAGAAAAATCAATAAATGGCTTTTGTATCGCAATTATTCTGTAAGCAACTGTGCAAGGCCAAGCCAGTAAATATACCAACATTATACATATTTTTTCTCGGCATGTCCAATGTTGTAAGTCTTGGGTCATTCATGGGGGAATGTTCCTCAAATTAAGGTCAAATGGATTATTTTTTCCCATCATAAATCATCCATTTAAATGCATTAATTTTTTTAAGTATTACTCTTGCATACTTTGCTTCACATTTTTTTTTGTAAAATATAGTCCTTCCCTAAGCGCTCACCCTACAGTTTCTAACGACCTTTGTCTTTTTCTTACATTATCATCTGTTTCTTTTTTTTGATTTTTAATTGAAGGATAATTAGGTTACAATATTGTGACGGTTTCTGCCATACACCAACATGAACCATCCATAAGCATGCATATTTCCCCTTCCTCTTAAAGCTTCCTCACACCTCCCTCCCCATCTCACCCCTGTAGGGTGTCACAGAGCGTCTGCTTTGTGTTCCCTGCCTCATACAGTAAATTCCCACTGGCTATGCACTTTACATATGGTGATGTATATAACTCAGTACTACTCTCTCAAGTCATCCCACCTTCTCCCTCCCCTACTGTGACCCAAGCCTGTTCTTTACGTCTGCGTCTGCTTTGCTGCCCTGCAAACAGGATCATCAGTACCATCTTTGTAGACTTCACATATATTCGTTAATATATGGTATTTGTCTTCCTGAGTTCCTTTACTCTATTAAATAGGCTCTAGGTTCATCTACCTCATTAGAACTGATTCAGATGAGTTTCCTTTTATAGCTGTGTAACAGTCCATTGTGTACACAACTTCTTTACCCACGCGTCTGTCAGGGGCATCTAGGTTGCTTCCATGTCCTTCCGTTCACTTCAGTCGCTCAGTCGTGTCCGATTCTTTGCGACCCCATGAATCGCAGCACGCCAGGCCTCCCTGTCCATCACCATCTCCCGGAGTTCACTCAGACTCACGTCCATCGAGTCAGTGATGCCGTCCAGCCATCTCGTCCTCTGTCGTCCCCTTCTCCTCCTGCCCCCAATCTCTCCCAGCATCAGAGTCTTTTATGTCCAACTATTGTAAATAATGCTGCAATGAACATTAGGGTACTTGTGTCTTTTTCAGTTATGGTTTCCTGAGGGTATGTGCCCAGTAGTGGGACTGCTGGGTCATATGATAGTTTTATTCCAAGTTGTTAAGGAAATTGCATACTGTTCTCGATAGTGGTTGTATCAGTTTGCATTCCAACCAACAGAGCAAAAGGATTCCCTTTTCTCCACTTCCTCTCCAGCGTTTATTGAAACATGTATAATATAAGAAATCGCCAGTCCAGGTCTGATGCAGGATACAGGATGCTTGGAGCTGGTGCACTGGGATGACCCAGCGGATGGTATGGGGAGGGAGGAGGGAGGGGGTTCAGGATGGGGAACACGTGTACACCCGCAGTGGATTCATGTTGATGTATGGCAAAACCAATACAATATTGTAAACTAATTAGCCTCCAATTAAAATAAATTTACATTTTAAAAAAAAGTAAGCAGAAGACCTAAACAGACATTTCTCCAAGAAGATATACAAATGGTTAATAAACATATGAAAAGATGCTCAACATCACTCATTATTAGAGAAATGCAAATCAAAACTACAATAACGTAACATCTCACACCAGTCTGAATGGCCATCATCAAAAAATCTACAATAAACGCTGGAGAGGAAGTGGAGAAAAGGGAATCCTTTTGCTCTGTTGGTCGGAATGCAAACTGATACAGCCACTATGGGGAATAGTATCATCTTTTTCTTACACTACACTGCCTTTTCCATCATACATTCAGTTATTCACTCCTGACTGTATCATTTGTTCTATCAACACATTGTTTCTCTGAACTCCTTCCAGAAGCTTCTGACTTTGTATTAACTCTGAACTCTCGAGGCCGTCTGTACACCCATCGTTTTGAGACTTCCCACTGTCTCCTCCTTGCCCTTCAGCGTTTATGTCGCTGTTCCCTGAACCTGCGGCTTCTTCTTCCTGGGCTTAAGTCCCTAATTGAGTATGACCTCATGAAACCTCCAACAGAACAGTGCACTTGACACAGACTTTCCAAGTGTTCATATCGTTGCACACACCTGTACTCTTTTTCTTGACTGGTGCTTTGGCTAGTTATGGAAACGTTTAGGTTAGCAAAAGTTTCCCTCAGAATTGTGAAGATGTGGAACACATTATTATGTGAGTTAACAACAACCCAGAAAGTTCCTTTCTCTTTTACATGTTAATTTTTATTTCTGATATTTGATCAACCTATGGTGGTTGTACATCTCTAAAATCTAGACATTAAACTTGAACACAGCATAATCCATTTGAGTGGCATGGGGTAGGGGCGATGCCGTAACCTTAAGTAAGCTCAGTTGATTCTATGCTGCCCAGCAGATTTGTTTGGTTAGCACTTCACATCTGCAATAAGGAGGGCTAGGAAATTATGAGGGGCCTTTTCACAAGTGAATTTACGATGTTAACAGCAGTAACACCAACCACTTTGCCCAAACTGATTAGCTTTTTAAATTAGTAAGTTCCTTAAAACAATTTATTCTCTCTAAAGTAAGTATAGACAAAGTCCAGATGGAGCTTTCATTTGAGGGAAGAAAGTAATGACGAGAGGATTAGAAACCTACATGCTTTTTAAACTGCTGTAACACTGAAGGAAAACAGACTACACTCCCTACAATACACACCCATGGTTGGAGTCTGGAATGCATTCCACTTTTTCAAGAATTCAACCAAGGTTGAAAACATATACGGGTTCAGTACAAAGCATTCCCTTTCATTTGATTTAGATTTTCATTCATTTAGACTCTCTCATTTTAAATACCATTAGAATTTAGCTAAGTTCATTTCTTCAGATAAGCAAAGTAAATATGAAAGTCAGTAAGTTAAGTTTTTGAGAGTATAGTACTTACTTTCTCAAGTTCTGACCTTTGCTGAGTTTCTTTTCTTAAAAACAATGTCTTTGTGTTAGTTTAACTATGAACTTAATGAACATCTTTGCCTATAAACCTCCAATATCTTGCAAAGCACTTAGCATGAGAATAAAATTGGAATGTTTCCCAAAAAAAGCACTGTGTTTTTAATTAAGTATCACCAGTATGTGCATCAAAAGAAATTATTAAAACCACAATTAAAATGCCATTAGGAGCATCTTAATGCTGACAATATTTTAGTGTAACTTTCCTCAGTCCATCAAGAAATGAAGAGGTTCCCACATGAAAAGATGCTCAACATCGCTCATTATTCAGTTCAGTTGCTCAGTCGTGTCCGACTCTTTGCGACCCCATGAATCACAGCACGCCAGGCCTCCCTGTCCATCACCATCTCCCGGAGTTCACTCAGACTCACGTCCATCGAGTCAGTGATGCCATCCAGCCATCTCATCCTTGGTCGTCCCCTTCTCCTCCTGCCCCCAATCCCTCCCAGCATCAGAGTCTTTTCCAATGAGTCAACTATTCGCGTGAGGTGGCCAAAGTACTGGAGTTTCAGCTTTAGCATCACTCCTTCCAAAGAAATCCCAGGGTTGATCTCCTTCAGACTTAGAGAAATGCAAATCAAAACTACAGTGAGATACCAAGCCACACTTGTAAGAATGGCCATTATGAAAAAATCTACAAACAATAAATGCTGGAGAGGGTGTGAAGAAAAGGGAACCCCCTTTAACTGCTGGTGGGAATGCAAACTGATACAGGCACTAAGACAGCACGGAGGTTCCTTAAAATACTAGGAATAAAACCACATGACCCAGTAATCCCACTACTAAGCATATACTCTGAGCAAACCAAACTGGAAAGGCACATGTATCCCAAAGTTCAGACAGTAAAGAATATACTAACTGCAATGCAGAAGACCTGGGTTTGATCCCTGGATCAGGAAGATGCCCTGGTGAAGGGAATGGCTACCCATTCCAGTGTTCTTGCCTGGAGAATTCCACGGGTAGAGGAGTCTGGCAGGCTACAGTCCATGGGGTCACTAAGAGTCAGACAAGAATGAGCAACGCACACTTATCTCAGTGCTCATCACAGCACTATTTACAATAGCTAGGACACGGAAGCAATACAGATGTCCACAGACAGACGATTTGATAAAGCAGCTGTGGTACACACGCAGAATGGAATTTTACTCAGCCAAAAACGGAATGCATTTGAGGCAGTTCTAATGATGTGATGAACCTAGAACCTATGTACAGAGTAAAGCAAGTCAGAAAGAGATAACCAAACACGGTATTCTAAGGCTTCATACTAATACAGAGTCTAGAAGGATGGTCCGGGGAAGGCAATGGCACCCCACCCCAGTACTCTTGCCTGGACAATCCAATGGACGGAGTAGCCTGGTGGGCTGCAGTCCATGGGGTCGCTAACAGTCGGACAGACTCAGCGACTTCACTTTTGCTTTTCTCTTTCATGCATTGGAGAAGGAAATGGCAACCCACTCCAGTATTCTTGCCTGGAGAATCCCAGGGATGGGGGACCCTGGTGGGCTGCCGTCTATGGGGTCACACAGAGTCGGACACGACTGAAGTGACTTAGCAGCAGCAGCAGCAGAAGGATGGTCCTGATGAAACTATTAGCAGGGCAGCAATGGATATGCAGACAGAGAACAGACTTATGGGCATGGGGGCTGGGGAAGGAGAGGGTGGGATACATGGAGAGTAACATGGAAACATGCATTCAGTTCAGTTACTCAGTCGTGCCCGACTCTTTGCGACCCCATAAGCTGTAGCACGCCAGGCCTCCCTGTCCATCAACAACCCCCGGAGTTCACTCAAACTCATGTCCATTGAGTCAGTGATGCCATCCAACCATCTCATCTTCTGTCATCCCCTTCTCCTCCAGCCTTCAATCTTTCCCAGCACCAGGGTCTTTTCCAAGGAGTCAGTTCTTCACATCAGATGGCCAAAGTATTGGAGTTTCAACTTCAGCATCAGTCCTTCCAATGAATATTCAAGACTGATTTCTTTTAGGATGGACTTGTTGGATCTCCTTGGAGTCCAAGGGACTCACAAGAGTCTTATCCAACACCACAGTTCAAAAGCATCAATTCCTCAGCGCTCAGCTTTCTTTATAGTCCAACTCTCACATCCATACATGACTACCAGAAAACTGTAGCCTTGACTAGACGGACCTTAGTCGGCAAAGTAATGTCTCTGCTTTTTAATATGCTGTCTAGGTCGGTCATAACTTTTTTTCAAAGGAGGAAGGGTCTTTTAATTTCATGGCTGCACTCACCATCTGCAGTTACTTTGGAGCCCAAGAAAATAGGTCTGCCACTGCTTCCACTGTTTCCCCATCTATTTCCCATGAAGTGGATGGGACTGGATGCCATGGTCTTTGTTTTCTGAAGGTTGAATTTTAAGCCAACTTTATCATTTTCCTCTTTCACTTTCATCAAGAGGCTCTTTAGTTCTTCTTTACTTTCTGCCTTAAAGGTGGTGTCATCTGCATATCTGAGGTTATTGATATTTCTCCATCCAATCTTGATTCCAGCTTGTGCTTCTTCCAGCCCAGCGTTTCTCATGATGCACTCTGCATATAAGTTAAATAAGCAGGGTGACAATATACAACCTTGATGTACTCCTTTTCCTATTTGGATCCAGTCTTTTGTTCCATGTCCAGTTCTAACTGTTGCTTCCTGACCTGCATACAGATTTCTCAAGAGGCAGGTAAGGTGGTCTGGTATTCCCATTTCTTTCAGAATTTTCCACAGTTTATTCTGATCCACACAGTCAAAGGCTTTGGCTTAGTCAATAAAGCAGAAGTAGATGTTTTTCTGGAGCTCTCTTGCTTTTCTGATGATCCAACGGATGTTGGCAATGTGATGTTAGGTTCCTCTGCCTTTTCTAAAACCAGCTTGAACATCTGGAAGTTCACGGTTCACATACTGTTGAAGCCTGGCTTGGAGAATTTTGAGCATTACTTTATTAGCGTGTGAGATGAGTGCAGTTGTACGGTAGTTTGAGTGTTCTTTGGCATTACCTTTCTTTGGGATTGGGATGAAAACTGACCTTTTCCAGTCCTGTGGCCACTGCTGAGTTTTCCAAATTTGCTGGCATATTGAGTGCAGCACTTTCATAGCATCATCTTTTAGGATTTGAAACAGCTCCACTGGAATTCCATCACCTCCACTAGCTTTGTTTGTAGTGATGCTTCTTAAGACCCACTTGACTTCACATTCCAGGATGTCTGGCTCTAGGTGAGTGATCACACCATGATGATTATCAGGGTCACGAAGATAGTTTTTGTACAGTCCTGTGTATTCTTTCCACCTCTTCTTAAAATATCTTCTGCTTCTGTTAGGTCCATACCATTTCTGTCTGTTATTGAGCCCATCTTTGCATGAAATGTCCTCTTGATGACTCTAATTTTCTTGAAGAGATCTCTAGTCTTTCCCATTCTGTTGTTTTTCTCTATTTCTTTGCACTAATCACTGAGGAAGGCTTTCTATCTCTCCTTGCTATGCTTTGGAACTCTGCATTCAAATGGGTATATATTTCCTTTTATCCTTTGCTTTTTGCTTCTCTTCTTTCCACAGCTATTTGTGAAGCCTCCTCAGACAGCGATTTTGCTTTTTTGCATTTCTTTTTCTTGGAGCTGGTCTTGACCCCTGTCCCCTATACAATGTCATGAACCTCATTCCATAGTTCATCAGGCACTCTGTCTATCACATCTAGTCCCTCAAATCTATTTCTCATTTCCACTGTATAATCGTAAGGGATTTGATTTAGGTCATACCTGAATGGTCTACTTTCTTCCCTACTTTCTTCAATTTAAGCCTGAATTTGGCAATAAGGAGTTCATGATCTGAGCCACAGTCAGCTTCCAGTCTTGTTTTTGTTGACTGTATAGAGCTTCTCCATCTTTGGCGGCAAAGAATATAATCAACCTGATTTTGGTGTTGACCATCTGGTGATGTCCATGTGTAGAGTCTTCTCTTGTGTTGTTGGAAGAGAAACATAAAACTAAGTGGTATCCTTAGAAGAATACACTCTCTATATTGATTCAATATGAGAAACAGCTAAATATTGAAAAATATGTGCTATATGGGAAATACAAGCTATTATTTGCAAATTTAAGTGCTATAAGTTTTATATCCAAGAGACTCAGAACTGATATGATGCCATGACTTTTATTTTAAGATTGTATGCATATTCCGAGTTGTGTAACAACTCTCCTTCTGGAGATACTTCTCATTTACACCCAAAAGTACTTTTTTTTTTTAATTAGTTATTCAGAAAAAGAGGACTACTCCAACTCTCCCACCAGAATATGAATAGCCAGGTAAGGTCGACGCTGTGCTTTGCTGACTCTTGAGGCATCTTTGACCAAGAACCATGACTAAGACGTGGCAGGTCCATGGTGAGACAAGGCCAGGTATGCTAGAACCTGCAAAAGAGAATTCAAAGACTCCACTTTCTTCCCAAGAAAGTCCACAGAGGCCACAAACCTCAAATGTAAGAAATAATTTGCATAAGATTATGATTTTAATGTCTCAAATATCCTTTGCCTTGCTTACAATTCAGGTGTCTTTCCACCATTTAATTTTACTCAAAAGATCAAAGGACAAATATAACCTAAAACCAATCCAAGGCACAGTTGCGATTCCTTCGGCCTGCTCTTCTATACTCTGGTGAAGCCTCAATCCAGTCAGGACTGGCTGCCTGTGTGACTGGAGCCTTGCCACTCTTCCCATTTCAAAGTCCGTGACATCCTCTCTGAAGCCAGTTCCAAGGGAATCATCTTTAGTGTCGAAATATTCTCTTCTTGCAAAAATGTCTCCTTTGTTTCTTGGAGTTAATGCCCCTCCTTCAGCAATGCCTTACTGCTATTACTATAAGCAAGAAAAAAAGTTCTTCTAATCTCAATTTTTCAAATTTCCCCTGAATATTGTGTACTTTCTATGTAACATGCCTTTACTATTCAACCTTTTTAGATACACAGACAGAAAAATAGATTTGCATTTGATATACCTCTTAAAGCTATATTCTACTTTTCATTCAATCCCATTTTAGTGATTTATAACTCAGCTATTCCTAAACTTCCAACTCTTAATGAGAAATAATTGTGAGTCAGAAAAAAACAAAACTTTACTCTCATGTCCTACCTTCTGCCTATTGATCACTCATGTTACAGTTTTCTATCGTGCCATGGTCAAACACTGTATCATAAGTGCAAACATATATTAGGAACACAAAATGAAAAACAGCTTTTCTGAAAAACCTATATTCAATTTATCCTATACAGAATCCCAATAGTATCAGGGCCTGGGAGGGAAATGGTATAAATATAGTTTGTATGGCCATGTCATTAATTACTAGAGGCTATAGATTATATGACATGAACTAAACTAAATCTTTAAAAACCATCAATCCCAAAGCACCCATCCAAACAAGAATGCATCTTTTCAGTTTCTAATAATGTTTTGGTTGTCTACAGGGGAAAAACTTAAAGTCTGGCCTAATAACAGGATACCTCCCACTGTTCTTTGTTTGGCTACTTGTGTATGCATGCCTGTGTGTATGGGCACACAAGTGTCTATATGTGTTTTGATGAAGTATGAAGGGTACGTGGGAGGGCTGTTTTCAGAAGAGGCAGGTAATGGAAAAGAGGGTACCTTTTTCTTTTTAATTTACAGCTATCTAATTTATTAAAATGAAATGCTTGCTTCCTGGAAGAAAAGCTATCACAAACCTCAGTTCAGTTCAGTTGCTCAGTCATGTCTGACTATTTGTGACCCCATGGACTGCAGCAGGCCAGGCCTCCCTGTCCATCACCAACTCCCAGAGCTTGCTCAAATCAGAATCCCAATAGTATCAGGGCCTGGGAGGGAAATGGTATAAATATAGTTTGTATGGCCATGTCATTAATTACTAGAGGCTATAGATTATATGACATGAACTAAACTAAATCTTTAAAAACCATCAATCCCAAAGCACCCATCCAAACAAGAATGCATCTTTTCAGTTTCTAATAATGTTTTGGTTGTCTACAGGGGAAAAACTTAAAGTCTGGCCTAATAACAGGATACCTCCCACTGTTCTTTGTTTGGCTACTTGTGTATGCATGCCTGTGTGTATGGGCACACAAGTGTCTATATGTGTTTTGATGAAGTATGAAGGGTACGTGGGAGGGCTGTTTTCAGAAGAGGCAGGTAATGGAAAAGAGGGTACCTTTTTCTTTTTAATTTACAGCTATCTAATTTATTAAAATGAAATGCTTGCTTCCTGGAAGAAAAGCTATCACAAACCTCAGTTCAGTTCAGTTGCTCAGTCATGTCTGACTATTTGTGACCCCATGGACTGCAGCAGGCCAGGCCTCCCTGTCCATCACCAACTCCCAGAGCTTGCTCAAACTCTTGTCCATCGAGTCAGTGACGCCATCCAACCATCTCATCTTCCATCATCCCCTTCTCTTCCTACATTCAATCTTTCCCAGCATCGGGGTCTTTTCAAATGAGTCAGTTCTTCACATCAAGAGGCCAAAGTTTCAGCTTCAACATCGGTCCTTCCAATGAATATTCAGGACTGATCTCCTTTAGGATGGACTGGTTGGATCTCCTTGCAATCCAGGGGATTCTCAAGAGTCATCTCCAAATCCACAGTTCAAAAGCATCAATTCTTTGGCGCTCAGCTTTCTTTATAGTCTAGCTCTCACATCCATACATAACTTCTGGAAAAAGCATAGCTTTGATTAGATGGACCTTTGCTGGCAAAGTAATGTCTCTGCTTTTTAATATGCTCTCTAGGTTGGTCAGAGCTTTTCTTCCAAGGAGCAAGCATCTTTTAATTTCATCGCTATAGTCACCATCTGCAGGGACAAACCTAAACAGCATATTAAAAAGCAGAGACATTATGGACAAAGGTCCGTCTAGTCAAAGCTACAGTTTTTCTAGTAACCATGTATGGATGAGAGTTGGACCATAAAGAAGGCTGAATGCTGAAGAACTGATGCTTCTGAACTATCGTGTTGGTGTTGGAAAAGACTCTTGAGAGTCCCTTAGACTGTGAGGAGATCAAACCAGACAATCCTAAAGGAAATCAGTCCTCAGTATTCGTTGGAAGGACTGATGCTGAAGCGCCAATACTTTGACCAGCTGATATGCGAAGAGCCGACTCATTGGTAAAGACCCTGATGCTGGGAAAGACTGAGGGCAACAGGAGAAGGGGATGACAGAGGATGAGATTGCTGGATGGCATCACCAACTCAAAGAACACGAATTTGGGCAAGCTCCAGGAGATAATCAAGGACAGGGAAGCCTGGCATGCTGCAGCCAATGGGATCACAGAGTCAAACATGACTGAGCGACTGAACAAAACAAAATTTATTTAAAATGTAAAAGCTAGACACTGTAGCTTGCAATTATTCCAATAACCTGTGTTTCTAGAAATTTCATGGTTTAGAACCCATTCGTGGCAACTAGAAAAGGAAGACAAATGAAAGAAAACCTCACAAAAGAGCCATGTGTGATACAAGATAAGAATGAAGGGAAAGGAAAGTAGCAAGGAAAGAAAAGCAGGTGAAAATGAAGATGGATGTCAGGAATTGGGAGCAAGAATATTCAGAAGTCATTTGTTTTGTTAATACAGAAGTCATTACTAATAATCATAATAAATTGTCAGTCTTGCTTTTACTTAAATGTGTATGCCTCTTTATGCTAATAACATAAAAATTCCTGATGCCATTTTCAGACTCCCAAGGATTCTGCTTTTTCTGCTGAAATATTTAGAGATAGAGTTTGCATCTATGACACAGGTGCTTCAATTTCCATAGCTTTCACATGGTCTGGGTCACTGCTTCTAAAAGCCTTTGTGAAAGAACATATGAATTCCCTACTTGCAGCTTGTTTTTTGCAAAGTACAAGAGAGCACCATGGGCATCTCTCTATAGCTAATGTTACGGGAGGAGTAGTTTGATGTGCTGTGCTGTGTCGCTCAGCTGTGACTGCCTCTTTGTGACCCCATGGACTGTAGCCCACCAGGCTCCTCTGTCCATGGGTATTCTGCAGGCAAGAATACGCGAGTGTGTTATCATGCCCTCCTCCAGGGGACCTTCCCAACCCAGGGATCCAATCCATCATTGCAGGAGGATTCTTAACCATCTGAGCCACCAGGGAAGCCCGAGTAATTTGATAAGAACCTGTTAATGTTTTTAAAATTTCCTCTGCAAAGCCCAATACAAACAGTATTTCATTGTATATTATTTCTTTGTGTCACTTAAAGTTTGTAGCCTAACTGCTAAAGGAGATTTCAGGATTTGAATACTTTGCACAGTTTGGAAACCAGAGACAAACGTGAAATCACTACCAAATAAGCGAGAAAGACTGACTTTTACTTTATTTCTGTTATTAGATTGAACCATCACAAAAAAAAAACCTGTCTCAAATCCATAACAAAACAATGAATTCATTTTTTTTTACATATAACATAAATAAAAATATGTTATTTGATATGTATTGTTTTACATCTGATGTGCCCTAGATGTTGTTTGGTTCTTCGGGATGAGTCTCGTTCACACTGGCACAAAATTTAAAGAAATTTAGAGTTGATTTGTTTTCATAGCCTTTGCAGTTTAAGCATGACAAAATCTTATTTTCATTTTTTAGCTCTTCACAATTTCCAAGACAACTGGATTTCTCCTCCAGAAAAATTTCACACATTTGTTTCACTTAAGTAGATGTGAAAAATAACCAACATTTTTGAATATTTTTTCTTTTTTGAATAAATATGTCTTTACCAACAGAAATAAACTTGTACTTCAAAATTTCTATGTTATAGAAATGCAGCTAGCTCTTGAATATCATATTCAACTCATGAACATTCTTGAACACTTAAGATTATATGTGGACTCACTTCAAATTCATGAGGTAACAACATGCAAATAACTATCTTGGATTGTTATGGTAGAAAATGCTGAAGAAAAGCTATTCCAACTTGATTATGAGTTAGCAGCATCATTTAGGTATAGATGTTTGATATGAATATTCAGTGATATATTGTTTTTAATATTGCCTTAAGTGGTACAATCATGCTTGGATGACATACATACTATTGCATAATCCATCCCAGTTACAAAGGAATGCTTCCCCGGATGTTTAACTTAAAATTGTATGAGCTACTTTTCTGCGGCCTTGCCATCCAATCCTCTGATTAAGCAACACCCTCAGAGATGAGTCTTAAAACCAAGCTGTTAGAGAGAAAAAAAAAAAAAAAAAAACAAGGAATACTATGGTGTGTAACTTAAAGGAATTCTCCCTCACAGAGCCCATGAGTCAACAATTATTTATTGAATGTCAGCTATAATCCATGGTATGTTTCACTGTGGGCTTTCCAGGTAGCCCAGTGGTCAAGAATCTGCCTGCCAGTTCAGGAGATGCGAGAGATACAGGTTCGAGCTCTGGGTTAGGAAGGTACCCTGGATGACGACCCAGTCCATTAGTCTTGCTTGAAAAATCCCATGGACAGAGGAGCTTGGAGGGTTATAGCCCATGGGATCACAAAGAGTCAGATACAACTAAGTGACTGAACACACACACGTTTCACTGTAGGCTGCTGCTGCTGCTGCTGCTGCTGCTAAGTCACTTCAGTCGTGTCCGACTCTGTATGACCCCATAGACGGCAGCCCACCAGGCTCCCCCATCCCTGGGATTCTCCAGGCAAGAATACTGGAGTGGGTTGCCATTTCCTTCTCCAATGCATGAAAGAGAAAAGTGAAAGTGAAGTCGCTCAGTCTGTCCGACTGTTAGCGACCCCATGGACTGCAGCCCACCAGGCTACTCCGTCCATTGGATTTTCCAGGCAAGAGTACTGGGGTGGGGTGCCATTGCCTTCCCCGTCACTGTAGGCTACAAGATATAATAGCTACCAGCATTTACTGAACACCTACTCCAGAGACTGTATTAGTAACTATCTTCTACATGTTGGTGTGGGCAGTCTTGAATGTCAGGCTAGAAAAATCTAAAACTGATCCTGGAGGCAGTTGGTAACCTATAAAGGGTTTTTCGGTTTTTTTTTTTTTTTAAAGGGTCAGGGAAAAATGCATGAGTTTTAAGAACAGAGGGAAAGGTTAATCTGGCAGTGATGTGAATGGACAGCTAAAGTTCAAGATTAGCAGGCTGCCAGGTGGTAAACAGGAAGGGCCTAAACCAGAGCAGTGTCAGTGTGAATGTGAAGCCAGGGTTAGAGGTGAGAAGCTGTGGGATGAGTTAGAGGGTCTAATGAAACCCTAGTCTTAGAGATCATGAGAAGCTAAAGTTGAAATTTCACTTTAGGAAATTATTTCAAAACTACATTTGTACACACGTGAAGAGATAGGTTTGTATTAAAAAAAAAAAAAAAAGGCAGTAGGTGATGCTGTAGTAACTGCAACAGCTCAGGGGAGCATGACGACAGTTTATCGGTCACAGCACAGTCAGATGCCAGTGGGGCAATCCTCCGTCATCTTACAATGATACCGTCTGGAACACACGATTTCCAAGGGGTCTTTACACGAGAAGAGAATGCGTGTGCATCTGTGCCTGCTCAGTCATGTCTGACTCTTTGTGACCCCACAGACTGTAGCCCGCCACGATCCTCTGTCCCTGGGACTCTCCAGGCAAGAATACTGGAGTGGGTAGCCATGTCCTCCTCCAGGGGATCTTCCCGACCCGGGGATGGAACCCACGTTTCCTGCACCTCCTGCACTGCAGGCAAATTGTTTGCTACTTGCATCATATGCAGAATCTTTGTTGCTTGTGCCATACACAGAACAGTTTTAAGGTTCAGGCTGGGAGATGGCTTATATTCACTCTACCCTCATCTCACTGGCTATAACTGGCTATAAACACATATCCCCATCCTAATCACACACACAAGGCTAGAAATTTAGAAGCACTCAAAATATTCAGGGAACGCTAATGTCACCAGGTTTAGTTACGAACAAGAGACTAGAACACCCAAATACTTATCAACTGGGAACTAGTTAATGAGTTATGTTACTTCCGTACATTGGAAAGGCCTCAAAAGAAGTCTAATATGGGAAGATCTTGAAGATACATCAAGTGAAAAAAAATGAAGTGTAGACAGGTATGCATATCATGGTGAGTGAAGTGAAGTCGCTCAGTCGTGCCCGACTCTTTGCGACCCCGTGGATAGCAGCCTGCACCAAGTTCCTCCCATCCATGGGATTTTCAAGGCAAGAGTACTGGAGTGGGTTGCCATTTCCTTCTCCAGGGAATCTTCCCAATCCAGGGATCGAACCCAGGTCTACCCTTGAATAAAAGGGATTAAATCTGAAATACCTGAGTGAATTAAAGAAATGCCAAAAGGATATATAAGGAATGAATGACAATAGTTACCCACTTAGAGGAGATGAATGGGTGAAACCACCTTTCAAGATAGCCTAGTTTTATTTTTACACATAACCCAGTTCAAACGATTTGGTATTTTATCTTTTATATGAGCAGTGTTTATACTTTAACAAAAATGTCAATATATTTCTCAGAATGACCTAAAAACAAATGAATTCAAGCATTAATTACAAGGTAACAAGCTCCAAGACAGACCGAGGTGGAATGCCACCAGAGATGTAAATTTATTTGAATACTTCCTGAGCATTTAATAGTGATGCTACAGCTGCTTTGTATTCTGAGACTTCTTAATGGAAGGCAAACAGAACTGGATGTTGATGATTTTTCCTTGAATTGTACCTTTCTAAAAGCCCAATTTAAATTTAGCTTGGGATTTCCTGTTAATGCTTTGAAAAAGCTGAAGCAGCTGTTTGCTGTTCATGGTTTGGTGGGCCAGAATTTGGCTCACCGTGGATTCTAGATTCTGTGTGCGAAGGCAGGACAAAGAGATTCGGGAAGTGCCATCTAAGTAGGTTTTGCACTGCATGAGAATCCCGGTCCATTTCTGGAAATGATCCCATCTAGCCAGTTATTCTATCTGAATCTCAGCTTCCCTACCTCTAA
Organism: Oreotragus oreotragus; assembly: GCA_006410675.1. Classification (NCBI taxonomy): domain Eukaryota; kingdom Metazoa; phylum Chordata; class Mammalia; order Artiodactyla; family Bovidae; genus Oreotragus; species Oreotragus oreotragus. Next base: position 189,128 of record SJYX01019082.1, on the reverse strand, counting down.
AAGAGGAATTGGGTATCTATGGAACAGGGTCTTTGTGAAGAGTCAACGATGAAATGGTCTATCTACAGAGGTTTGTACACTGGTAGGTGCTGTTGACCATTTTCTTCTGGAAAGCTCTTCTTGATGTCTTAAGCCCATGACCTGGGACCAACCTGCACCTTGGGCCATTCTTCCAATGACTGAGTGTTTGTTTTCCTCCGGCCTGCTAGCGTGCAGTGCCTCGCACAATACAGTATTCCAAGTGCCCACTGCATAGCCAGGAATGTAGCTCAGTACACCATTGAATTAAATGAGTTACTATAGTCATTCTGGCTCTCTCTCTGATACTCCTTCCCCTTTGTCAGTGCTAAACACTACAGCTCCTTAGGGCCCAAGAATATGTAGGAGAATAGTCAGTCAATATTCCTGAAGGAGCAGCTTGATACTTGGCTTTTATATTGGCCATATCATATTTCACTAATTATAGATGTAATGTCACAAGGGATGTGCTTTGTGCTGAGGTCAAATTCATTTTGTTCTATTTTTCATACTGGAGTGGGTTGCCATTTCCTTTGTGCAATCATAAAGTCTTTGCAAACATATGTTGATTATCTAGTGGGTCCTAGACATTGTTTGAAACAGTTTACCTTTAATCCTCTCACCAATCCTACAGGATAGATTCTGTTATTGTTCTCGTTTCACAGATGAAGAAACAGAGAGACAGGTAAAATACCTTGGCCATGATTCCATAGCTTCTGTTGGAAAACACAGGATACTGATTTGGGCAGTTTGGGGTCAGAGGCTACATTCTTAGCTCCTCTACCATACTTTCTTATAATCACAAACTATATTTTTAACACAGCATAAGTACTCTTGGAAATACAAAAAGCAATTGCCTATCACGTTAACTAGAAGATGGATGTTTTAAGTGATAGTGTTGGTGCAAAGAGAAAGGCTTTGGTACTCGTACAGATAAAGGAGACATAAACTTTTTGGTAAGTAACAATAAAAAAGGACATAGAATTTTGGGTAAATAACAATATGTGGGCAGTAATGTGTACTCCAAGAAAAGGGCCAAAAGTCAGACAAGTGGTTTTGAGTCACTGTTCATAATGATGCTAAAAACATTAGTATGTTTGATCTACGGATCTCTATTTTGGGGAGTCTGTTCAAAAGAAATAAAGAAACACAAGGAAATGCTTACATAGTGAAGATGCATACAAAATCATTCATGTATTTGTGTAACTTTTTAGAAACATTCTTACTGAAAGAAATATGTACATAAAACATATTTGTGGAAAAGTCTATAAAAACATATGAACAATTAAATAAAGTGCCACTCCCCAGATACTTCCCTTTCTGAATGCTTATAGGTAACCACTCTTCTGGTTTTTGCAGTAATTATTTCCTTATTCTTTACAGATTTTACCATCATGAATTATTTGACCGTATAGCAGAGTTTTTACTTATTTTGAACTACACAGAAACAGAACCACACAAAATGTATTCCTTGGGCAACTTGTCGACTTCTTTCCCCATTATATTGTGACACTCAGTTACCTGGTTCCTGTAGCAGTTGTTTCACTAACATTTAATATAATTAGTGACATATCTGGCTTTCTAGTGATATTCTTACTTTTGCTTCTGATTTTTCCCACTTGTTTCCTAGTCTGATAATTATTTTTTGCCATTTTGCCATTTGATTTTTTTTACTCATGTGATTTATTTTTCTCTTATTTTGATTTTTAGTGGTGATCCTTGAAATAACATATATACTTATTAAAATCTAAACCTTTCCCATATCTTTACTACAAATATATCATATATAATTAATATAATTATAATTAACATTATTTTTCTTATATTTTGACTTGGTCCTATTTTTTTATTCCACAAAGCATTATTATTATTTTGTTAAATGGATGTTCATTTTGATTCACTTACATATATAGTACTTGGTTTATGCTTCTTTTAGCAACTTGGATTTTCAATTTATGATCACTTTCTTTCTTCCAAGGGCATTTTTAGGAAACCCTTTATGATGGCCTGCTGGTAACAAACTCAGGTTCTGTTTTACAGAAATGTCTTTATTTAGCCTTTATTTTTAAAGATAAAATTGTGGAATGAGAGTTATGGTCTCAATATATGGTGGGATATACATTGTCTTTCCTCCTCAGCTAATATTAAGATATTCCTTTATAATCATATATATATATATATTTTTTATCTTTGGTGTTGTGCATTTTCACCATGCATTTCCTCTGGCACAGACTTTATAAATTCTTTGATCTTCATGAATCACCTTTAAATATGTGTATCAGTGTATTTTATCAATTCCAGAAAATTCTTGGACATTTATCTTTTCAAGTATTGACTTTGACACACTCTATATATCTTCTCTTTCTGCAGCTTCTATTAAATACTGATCAGTCCTTCTCAATTATCTTCAATGTCTCTTAGCTACTCATATTTCCCAACTCTTTGTCCCTCTGCATGCTGGGTAATTTCTTCTAAACTAGTTTACTCGTTGTCTCTCCAGCTTTGACTAATCTGCTGTTACGCTTTCTCAACTTTGTCTTTCATTTCGATTTTGCTTCCTTTATTGAAGTTCTTTTCTTCATATCTGCTAGGACAGCTTTTTACAGTTTTCTGTACCAAGCTTGTCTCCAATTAATTTAAATAGTGAGGATAAGTATTTTAAAAGTTATACCTTACAACTTCAATCTGGAGTCTTTGTGAAAGTGAAGTTGCTCAGTCATGTCCGACTCTTTGCGACCCCATGGACTATAGCCTATTAGGCTCCTCCGTCCACTGGATTTTCCAGGAGTCTTTGTAGATCAGTCTTCAAGTTCAAGTTCACTTGGTTCAGCAGATGCCCTCAGGGAAGAAGTGGCTTCAGTTTAAAACCAACCCTCTAGGCTCCTGCCTTCACTTCGGTTTCTGCCTGATAATTTTTCATTATCTTGTTTGTTATCTATAATTTTAAAAAGTTTTGTTTGCTTATTTTTTTAATTTAATATATCCAACATTTTTAGTTGTGATCTGAGAGTAAAGATGGTCCAAATAACCTAACCCAACATATTACCAGAACAAAAATCCCTGTTTTGAATTATTTAATCATTCAGTTGCCCAAGGGTATTGAACTAGACTAAATAATCTTTCACATGTTCTCCTATAATGTTTATGGAGTCATTTTGGCATATCAAACAATAAAAGGGCTAATAAAACACAAATTGTTTTAATATGAGCGTATGGACCTGGAAATTAAGAGACCTGAGTTTTTCTTGGCCACTGACATTCTACCATGTGATGTGAGCAATGTATTTAATTTACTTAATGCTTTAATCATCCTACTTGTAAACCAGAATGAAAATATATTTCACTTACAGTTCCATTTTTTCCCCATAAAATTTCTCTCAGCTAAGTGAAGAGTTCCTAGGAAGGACTGAATAATTCAAAGTACTAAGTTTACAAAAGCTAAATATCTTCATCGCTGCTTTTGTTGCAAAATTTAAAACATTACCGACAAGAGTCTTTCACCATCTCTCTTCAGAGAAAGTTCTCACAAAAGATGCTTAGGATGAAGAAATGTTGGAATTGGACTCTGGTTTCATTTTTAACCACAGGAAAGAAACATCCTGTAGCCAATGACACACTTGTATTCTTGCATGGGCATGGACCAAGAACTCTCTCACTTAATTGTGATCAATTCACTTGAGCCTTAGACTTAATATTTTACTTGTTTTGCAAATGTCTCTGATTTATGGGCATACATCAAGGAGAAAGTGCACTTCACAGAAATTAGGGAGGAGAAAAACCTCAGTCAGCCATTCTGCTGAAGAAGTACAACCGGGACTCCTCCCCAGTACAGATGAGTATGAGAGAGCTGGCGAAAACAAGCTCTCTGGTGAGTCATCCTTAATGCCACTGGGACAACAGTCATCACATTCCCATGGATGGGGCAGCTAGAAGCCCTAGCCCCACAGAATGAAAAAGCTGTAAAGTCTGTGAACTAGGAGCATTCCTCTCCTCACCCAGCGCCCTTACCCTCTGACTGCAGAACATCTTTTCTGAGGATAGCTCAAGGCTTTGGGAGCAAAAATGTGGTGTCAATGAAAGAAAAGGCCCTGAACATGACGGACTGAAAGAAGTTTAATTGAAAATGTCTCCTGTATTAATATTTTTCACACTAACACTACAAATAACAACATTACCATTTACTGACTATTTCCTATTTTCCATACATTATCTCATTTTATCTTCATGGCAACTTCTTGTTAGGTATCTTGGTTCCCAGCTACTGAATGAGAAAATTCGAGAATAAAGAAAAAGACCTCAGAGAAGGCAAAAGGTCAACAAAAGTAAAGAAAACATTGCACTGGAGTTGACATGCCTCCAAGTTCTGTTCTTTCAACCGCATATATACTGACTCTCTTTATTAGGGCTTCTTGAGGGAGACTTCTTTTTGAAATGGGAAAAAGGGATGGGAACTATTTTAATAAATTATGAAATAATCATTATAAATTATAAATTTTGAATGAGACACTCTTATGTTTTCACCAAATTGCTTTCTTTTTTCCTAGTTCAACAAGATGATGACCTCTCCCTGCCTTCCTTGTTATTCTATCAGTGCCACTGCCTGCGTTCTGTCCAGGGGAATGTGGGCAGAGGTGACGTGGGCCAGCCTAAGGCCTTGTTATAGAACCTCTTATGCAATTCCCCAAGCCCCCTTTTTCTATTATTGAATCCTTGACAGTCTTGGAAGTCAAGTGATGAAAGTGGCAGTGACTAAGGTAGAAGGAGCAGGGCCCTGTGGCTCAGAGTTCCATCACTAACTGATATGAGAGCTACAGGACTGTGCTGCATTAAGACACCATTGTTATAGGAGTTCCTAGAGGCTCAGACAGGAAAGCATCTGCCTGCAATGCGGGTGATCTGGGTTCGATCCCTGGCTCGGGAAGATCCCCTGGAGAAGGGAACGGCAACCCACTCCAGTACTCTTGCCTGGAAAATTCCATGAAAGGAGGAGCCTTGAAGGGCTACAGTCCGTCAGGTCGCAAAGAGTCAGATACGACTGACCAACTTCATTTCACTTCACTTCCCCTGCCTCATATACTACCTTCTAACCATGAGAAAATGCATTCATTAAAGCCACTAATGGCATGCCAACATTTTCAACTTCTCCTCTATTTTTAAAGACTCAGGCTTATTACTAGGTTTTTGAAAGTCATAATAACTACTAGTATAGAGCTGTGGTGTTGGAGAAGACTCTTGAGAGTCCCTTGGACTGCAAGGAGATCCAACCAGTCCATTCTGAAGGAGATCAGCCCTCGGTGTTCTTTGGAAGGAATGATGTTAAAGCTGAAACTCCAATACTGTGGCCACCTCATGTGAAGAGTTGACTCATTGGAAAAGACCCTGATGCTGGGAGGGACTGGGGGCAGGAGGAGAAGGGGAGGACCGAGGATGAGATGGCTGGATGACATCACCAACTCGATGGACGTGAGTTTGAGTGAACTCCGGGAGTTGGTGATGGACAGGGAGGCCTAGCGTACTGCAATTCATGGGGTTGCAAAGAGTCAGACATGACTGAGCAACTGAACTGAGTCTAGAAGAAAACATTTTTGTCAGGACATGAAAATTAACAATGGTTCTGTTTTCACCTGGGACAAATGAACTATAATTTGCTTTGATGCAAAAATCAATTATACATGAATTCTTTCTTCACGATACTTATTTTTATAACAATGAATTATATCCAAAAAAAAAAATAAGACTCTGGGAATCTAAGTGATACTGCTACTTAGGATGGCTCAGACATGAAAGTTTTCCTTTCACTCTTCCTATAGCTCTTTTAACCAGATGATAAAAAGAGCTTTGGTGACATCAGAAATAAAAGGGATCAACTGTGCCAGGGTAATCATAGTGGATTCATCAGATCACCTGCAGAGGGAGTGTCAAACAAGCAGTATGCTTGAAAGCTCTTAAAAAGAAAGCCTGTGAACAGAACCAGAGGTATGGGAGAACAAGGGAAAAAGCAGAGGGTAAAAGTGTCAAAGAACAGGAGGAGGAGAAGACAAATACTAGTGGTACTATAAAAAAAAAAGAAAAGATTATTATTGCTGAAGCCAGCAATCTTATGTGCGCAAATCACTTCAGTCATGTTCTGCTCTTTACAGCCCTATGGACTGCAGCTTGCCCAGCTCCTCTGTCCATGGGATTCTCCAGGCAAGGATATTGAAATGGGTGGCCATTCCCTCCAGGGTGTCTCCCCGACCCAGGGATCTAACCCATGTCTCTTACATGTAACCTGCACTGGCAGGTGGGTTCTTGACCACTAGCACCACCTAGGAAGGATTGGAAATAAGCTATTGGAGGATTAATATGGCCTGCAACCCAGCACAGACTGCTGTTCCCTGTCCACTGCCGTCCTTCAAACCAGGAACCAACAGGAATGAGACATTTTAAGACACCCTCTGGTTGCTCAGATAGTAAAGAACCTGCCTTCAATGCAGAAGACCTTGGTTTGATCCCTGGGTCAGGAAGATCCTCTGGAGAATGGAATGGCAACCCACTCCAGTCTTCTTGCCTAGAGAATACTATTAACAGACCCTTGAGTCAAAAAGAATCGGACATGACTGAGTAGCTAACACACACACACAACCTTAATAAAGACCTACAACGTACACATTTGCGACCTGTATCTCCTTGTTGATTAAAATTTTTCCTATCTTCATTTTTAGGGTATGTTAAGCAGTCCAATGTAGCTGATATTCCCAGATGTTTTAGGCTGAAGCAAAGGTAAATCAAAGCAAATAAGCCACAAACATTATCCCCACTCCAGTGAGGGACAGAGCTGGCAGTGAGTTCACACAATTCTTATTGTGCAAAATAAGAGCCTGTATGATTTATGTTGTAGCATCAGCTGCAATATTCTGGGTCAGCCCAATTTATGAAGCACAATACGTGTTCTATACCCAGAATTACTGCTGACTCAAAACGCTCAGTAAAGAGGTAGCTTTAGGAGCTGGTTTTTATTTTGTGTTTAGACTCCTACAGTGAACTCATTTCCAGAACTCTATGACACTTTCTCAGTTACAGCTTCACATTTTCACCTTTTAATATGCACATTATAGATAAAGAATAAATTAGGGCTGGCATGCATAAACAGGGAGGAACCACTAACAAGTAATTGGGGTCTCAAATTATGTCTCTCACGCAGGATACACATCTCTTGGCTTCAACAAGAACCTGAACCTCCCTTAGGCTGTTCACCACCTGAAATCAGGGACTGAAAATGCCTGGAAAGCCCTTCTCTCTTTCAGCGCCCCGACTGGTACCCCTCCTCTTGAACTCAAGCCTCAACCCTCCACAAGAACCCGTCCTTGTCTGGCTGGGAGTGGGGGGCAGGGGAGGGGGCTCCTTTCTAATCTCCCACTCTTTTATTTCAGTTCCTTAGTCGCTGGGTCCTGTCTGACTCTTTGTGACCCCAAGGACTGTAGCCCACCACACCTTCTGTCATGCAATTTCCCTAGCCAGAATGCTGGAGCAGGGTTGCCGCTTCACGGATAATCCCGTATCGGAGCTTCCCAAATTGCACTGCATGCATCTTTCTCTCCTCACCTACTGGATGGTAGACTCTCTGAGGGTAGGGGCCATGATGACATCTTTGTCCTTCTTGAACTTCATTTAGTGAACACCAGCAAGTGGAGGGTTTTGCGATGAACACCAGCAAGTGGAGAGTTTTGCGATGAACACCAGCAGGTGGAGGGTTTTGCGATGAACACCAGCAAGTGGAAGGTTTTGTGATGAACACCAGCAGGTGGAGGGTTTTGCGATTCTGTGAATGTCCAAGGCGCTTGCCTTTGCCCGAAGTTTGGCTTCCCTGACAACCTGATGACTTTCTCCACAGGCCTGGCCCACCCACTGCACGTGGCTGTGTGCTTATCTATGGAAGCCAGCTAGTTTGGTTTGCGATCATGCCACCAATGGAACTATTGTGCTCCTTCTCTCCAAGCAACTTTTCTGTTTTCTTCGGATGTGATAAATCCTCTACAGCTCAGTAAATATGTGTTTGAAAATTCTGCTTTGCTCACCTATTTAGGGCGCTTCTCAGACGGCACCAGTGGTGGAAAAAAAAAAGAGAGAGAGAGAAAAGGACCACTTGCCAGTACAGGAGACCCAGAAGACATGGGTTAGATTCCTGGGCCAGGAAGATGCCTAGAGGAGGGCATGGCAACCCACTGCAGTATTCATGCCTAGAGAATCCCAGGGACAGAGGAGCCTGAAGCGACTTAGCATGCAGGCATGCACCTCTTTTGGAGACAGTAAAACAGATATGGCATTCTGCTAACTCTCAAGGGGCTTATACACAGTTTTGTGGAAGATAGGGAATTTACATGTAAAAGTATAAAGTCCAAATGAGGGTAACAGTATTGTGAAAAATAATATTAGGCTTACGTACTACTTTAAAGTTTAAAAGAGAGTTCACGTGTATCATTTTGTTCAATACTAACCATCCTTATAAGATACTAGGTCTACCTAAAATAGGTGTACTTCATAAAGTAAACATGAAATTCACTGACGAAGTACGTCGAGTTTCATTCCTATTTTGCAAAAGAAGAAACAGGCGCATGGAGATGATTTAGACCACACAGCTCCCTGGAACGGTAGAGGCAGGACTGGAAGCAAGGACTGCAGGCTTCGATCCACTCTCCCCTTTACTTTGCCACTATCCTGAGAATGAGTTAGGATCACAGTGGTAGTGAGTTTATCTGATGTGTCTTCCTATGCTTCTGTGTCCACTCTCACAAGAAAGCCCTCCTCTCCAAATCCTTCATTGATAGTTACTTAGAAAACTGAGGCTCACCACTGCTTTATCATCAAAAGAGAAGCCCAGAATTGAAATGATTTCCCTCTTATTCTTTTTTGTTAAAACCCTGGACTCTGTCAGCACAGAGGATTTTAGATATTGTGTGTGTGTGTGTTTAAAGACTCTTTAAAGATCTGTTATAATATTTTCATTATAGTCTATATGTATGCACACACACATACATGTGACAGTGAAAGTGTTAGTCGCTCAGTCACATCCGGCTCTTTGTGACCCCATGGACTGCAGCCCACCAGGCTCCTCTGTCCATGGAATTCTCCAGACCAGGATACTGGAGTGGGTTTCCTTCTGCAGGGGAGCTTCCCAGCCCAGGGATCCAACTAGGGCATCCTGCACTGCAGGCAGATTCTTTACCATCTGANGTGGAGGGTTTTGCGATGAACACCAGCAGGTGGAGGGTTTTGCGATGAACACCAGCAGGTGGAGGGTTTTGCGATGAACACCAGCAGGCTGAGGGTTTTGCGATGAACACCAGCAGGTGGAGGGTTTTGCGATTCTGTGAATGTCCAAGGCGCTTGCCTTTGTCCGAAGTTTGGCTTCCCTGACAACCTGATGACTTTCTCCACAGGCCTGGCCCACCCACTGCACGTGGCTGTGTGCTTATCTATGGAAGCCAACTAGTTTGGTTTGCGATCATGCCACCAATGGAACTATTGTGCTCCTTCTCTCCAAGCAACTTTTCTGTTTTCTTCGGATGTGCTAAATCCTCTACAGCTCAGTAAATATGTGTTTGAAAATTCTGCTTTGCTCACCGATTTCGGGCGCTTCTCAGATGGCACCAGTGGTGGGGAAAAAAAAAGAGAGAGAGAGAGAGAGAAAAGGACCATTGCCAGTACAGGAGACCCAGAAGACATGGGTTAGATTCCTGGGCCAGGAAGATGCCTAGAGGAGGGCATGGCAACCCACTGCAGTACTCCTGCCTAGAGAATCCCAGGGACAGAGGAGCCTGAAGCGACTTAGCATGCAGGCATGCACCTCTTTTGGAGACAGTAAAACAGATATGGCATTCTGCTAACACTCAAGGGGCTTATACACAGTTTTGTGGAAGATAGGGAATTTACATGTAAAAGTATAAAGTCCAAATGAGGGTAACAGTATTGTGAAAACTAATATTAGGCTTATGTACTACTTTAAAGTTTAAAAGAGAGTTCACGTGTATCATCTTGTGCAATACTAACCATCCTTATAAGATACTAGGTCTACCTAAAATAGGTGTACTTCATAAAGTAAACATGAAATTCACTGACGAAATACGTCGAGTTTCATTCCTATTTTGCAAAAGAAGAAACAGGCGCATGGAGATGATTTAGACCACACAGCTCCCTGGAACGGTAGAGGCAGGACTGGAAGCAAGGACTGCAGGCTTCGATCCACTCTCCCCTTTTACTTTGCCACTATCCTGAGAATGAGTTAGGATCACAGTGGTAGTGAGTTTATCTGATGTGTCTTCCTATGCTTCTGTGTCCACTCTCACAAGAAAGCCCTCCTCTCCAAATCCTTCACTGATAGTTACTTAGAAAACTGAGGCTCACCACTGCTTTATCATCAAAAGAGAAGCCCAGAATTGAAATGATTTCCCTCTTATTCTTTTTTGTTAAAACCCTGGACTCTGTCAGCACACAGTCAAAAAGTAGACTAGGCAGAGGATTTTAGATATTGTGTGTGTGTGTTTAAAGACTCTTTAAAGATCTGTTATAATATTTTCATTATAGTCTATATGTATACACACACACATACATGTGACAGTGAAAGTGTTAGTCGCTCAGTCACGTCCAGCTCTTTGTGACCTCATGGACTGCAGCCCACCAGGCACCTCTGTCCATGGAATTCTCCAGGCCAGAATACTGGAGTGGGTTTCCTTCTGCAGGGGAGCTTCCCAGCCCAGGGATCCAACTAGGGTGTCCTGCACTGCAGGCAGATTCTTTACCATCTGAGCCGCCAGGGGAGCCCCACATAATTTGCTCCCCCTCTGAGAACAAATTTTAGCCTGAGTCCTAAGAGTACAGAATTTTAAGTGACTAACTTTGCCCCGTCCCAACGACTACGGCACCATCACTGCATCAGCATCCCAGCACCCTCCTCCTCCTCCTGTTTAGCACACTTAACAGTCACGGAGCTACTTACTATGTGCCAAGCACACACAGTTCTTTTTCCCTTTAATTTAATCCTCGTAACAACCCTACCAGGTTGGCATTTCTGTTCCATTTTACGGTTGAGAAAACTGAATCCTGATGAGTTTAAGTAATTTTCCGAAGGTCAGGCAGCAGGACAGTTATTTAGTAGCTAAAACTCTGGTCAATCTGTCCTACTTCAAACATAGAAGATGCAAAGCATATTAAAGAAGGTTGCAAGCTCTTCAAGGGCAGAGACTTACAGATCCTCCTATTGCATGCTTTCAAAACACCCTGTACTTTTTTTTTTTGGTAAAACTTATCACAATTTATAATTATGCACCTATTTTTGTCATCATTTGTTAATGTCCTTCTTCCTGCTATGCTGTTCCTTCAATGAGGAAAAGAACTGCTTCTGTTTTGCTCACTTTTGTTTGTCCAGCACTTAGAAGAGTGGCTAATACATGGTAGGTACTCTATAAATAGCTGTTGAATAGAACAATCTCCTCAGGTCTCCTTGTCTAAGAGGCTTCATTGAAAATTTCTTTGGTACTCTTAAATAGTTTAGGACTTAACATAAACATCTACGGAGCTCATTTCTAGCAGAAGAATAAAGTGTACTAGACTCTGACCTGCCCTCCTGTCTTAATCTTAGGCTTAGCAGCAGTCATTTTAGGTGGTGCCCTCAAATAACTGCAACACTTAACTGCTATCGATACAACCTTAAAGAGAACTGATGTCATTTTCACAGCAGCTGTTTGATATGACTGAAGCAGAGGAACTTTCATAAGATACAGGAACTAATATGAATTTTGAAAGCATAAATTACACATATCTACAGAGCAGCCTATATACTTTGAAAATTATGTTTTAAATGCCCCCCCCAAAAAAAAGCCCTTGTTTTTTCCTAGATAAGTTTTCAGATAAGCCATTTCTCTCTGTGGTCCAATAGCTTAACAAAAAACTCAATTCTTTGAACATTATTTTCATCCAAAGAAATTTTTCCAAAAAAAAAAAAAAAGGAGGAAGGGGAATAAAGAAAAGTTTTATGTAGGCAAAACAACTAATAAGTATTATGTCGGCCTAGCCACTAAGCCAGTGTTTTAGGAGGGATAACATGCATCTATTTTATTATATCCCTCTGAATCTCCTATCACAGCGAGGAAATTCTGGGGGCAGTTATTGATAAAGAATAAGTTCAAGATACTTGCTCCTTGGAAGAAAAGTTATCGCCAATCTCGACAGCATACTAAAAAGCAGAGATATTACTTTACCAACAAAGGTCCATCTAGTAAAAGCTATGGTTTCTCCAGTAGTCATTTATGGATGTGAGAGCTGGACTATAAAGAAAGCTGAGTGCCAAAGAATTCATTCAATTGAACTGTGGTGCCGGAGAAGACTGTTGAGAGTCCCTTGGACTGCAAGAAGATCCGACCAGTCAATCTTAGAGGAAATCAGTCCTGAATATTCACTGGAAGGACTGATGCTGAAACTCCAATACTTTGGCCACCTGATGCGAACAACTGACTCATTGGAAAAGACTCTGATGCTGGGAAAGGTTGAAGGCAGGAGGAGAAGGGGACAACAGAAGGTGAGATGGTTGGGTGGTATCACCAATGCAATGGATATGAGTTTGAGTAGGCTCTGGGAGTTGGTGATGGACAGGGAGGCCTGGCGTGCTGCAGTCTATGGGTTCATGAAGAGTCAGAACAACTGTGTGACTGAACTAAAGTTTAAGGTCACTGTATGGTTAAAGGTCAGAGTTTAAATTGGACTCAGCTTGAGTATAGAGTCCAGGTTTTTTCATCTGTATCAGTGGTTCTCAAATCTTAGTGTTCATAAGAATTCCCTGAAGAGACTTTTAAATCACAAAACTATGAGCACCACCCTCAGAGTTTCTGACACAGTATATGCCCAGGGCGAGTCTGATCATTTGCATTTTTCGCAAGTCCGTGGTTTTGCTAGTCCAAGGACCATATTTTAAAAACCATCATTTTCACAACACAGGTGTAGCATCCTTTTGTGACGTAACACATAACATAACCAATTATTTTGGGATTCTAATGAAAAACCCAGTGATGAAGCTTCATTATCACTTTTTCACTGTTGGTCAATGATACATGTTTAGAGGCTCACAGATCAGGTCTGTGACATTTGAATTTTTACAGTGAAGTGTCTTTTGCTAGGTCTGATATTGTGATTATTATCAATCACATACATCAACTCACTTGATCTTATAACAAACCTATGACTTAGTCAGGGCAGGTGTTGGTATCTTCATTCCTTCAGACGGGAAATCTAAGACCCAGAGACCTTAAGTGAAAATATAGTTTATATCTCTAAAAATAATAGAGATGAATTTGAAATTCTTGTTCTATTTGAAGTCCAGAGATTTTTTTCACTAGATCTTCCAGAGAAGCACTGCCTTCTGATTTGAATCATTTCAAGATTAATCTTTCATTAAAAAATAAGGGCAATATAAGTCATAGAACTTCTTATATATTTTATGTGTCTTAGTATAAACTTTATATAACAAAAAAGTGGAGATTCTTTCCCATCCTATTTTTCTCCCAGAGTATGCAGTGCTATAAAATAAAGTCCTCAGTCTTTTTAAAACATCTAATATTTCACCATTCTCATTTTTCCAGAAGATATGTTTTATTGGCAGGAACAGATGGTACAGTTGATTGTTAATAGGGCATGGAGATAATTGTTAGTAGGTTAACATTTAAAACTCAGTTCATTTGGGAGTCATCCAAAAACTGCTACATAGTGGCACAACTATTCACGGCATGTGGGCAAGAGAGATCACGTGGCAACCAGTCTGTATTCCAGGACACCGCATGCATTACCTCCCTCAAATTTTGCATTGAAGATCAAATGAAATGAGGTGTTGACAACACCAAGCAGTTCTTAAACCTCTTCCGCGTTCTCTCGTAGCCAATCAGTTGTCCAGTCCTGTTTGTTTTACCTCCATCATATTTTTCGCATCCTTTCCATTCCCCCTACCACTGCCCTCATTCAAGCCTTCATTGGCTTCAGCCGAGTCTTTTGTGCTAGACTCCCAACTGTTCTTATTCCCTCCAAACTATTTTTTTCTATCCCCCTCACACTTTGCTATGTGATTACAGCATATGATCTGAAAACAGGTATGATCAGGCCCTGTCAGCTTGGGATCCTTCAGTGTGCATGCATGCTCAGTCACTGCAGTCGTGTCTGAGTCTGTGTGACCCCATGGACCCCATCAGGCTCCTCTGTCCATGGGATTCTTCAGGCAGGGATCCTGGAGTGGCTTGCCATTCCCTCCTCCAGGGGACCTTCCCTACCCAGGGATCAAACCCGCATCTCTTGCATTGCAGGTGGATTCTTTACCGCTGAGCCACCAGGGAAGACAAATCCTTCAATGATTCTCGCTTAGTTACACAATAAAATTTAAATAGTTGGGTATTAAACCTTTCCACCTTCCGTTCTACTTGTCAATCTATTCCTCACTCACGCAATTCAGGTGTCTGTCCTATACTCCAGTCAGAACCATTGCCTTGCCATTCCCCATGGGCTTTTGCATCTCCCTGACCTCCCCCAGGTTGGCCTTCTGTTGAAAATGTCCTTGATGATTCACAGTTCCTATTCCTACATTCATCCTCTTCCTTCTTGAAGGCTCAGGTCCAAAGGCACCTCTTCCATTAAGAACTTCTTCAATGTTCTCAGAGGAAGTGAATCTTTTGAATTTTTATTGTATTATGCATGCATCCCTTATTTTTCCCATCCCACTTACTTTTGCCTCAGTCCAGTCCTCCAAATATAAAGTTTTATCATCCTTTCCTGTGTTTATGTCCTTTATTGATTTCCCATCACCCTGAGGCAGAAGAGCAGAATCCCTGATGTAGTTTATAGCGTTCTACACACTATGGTTTTGCTGCGGGTGTGATAACAACCCACGGTTCTACTTTCTAGTCTAACTTCTCCCTTGCTGCTCTCACCCATCCTGGTCTTCTTTTAATCTTTTAGTGAGAAAGGCCTTTCCTGTCTCAGGGCATGCTGTTCCCTCTACCTGACACCCTCACCCCGTGTCCACCCCTCCTTTACCTAGTTCCATCTTTATTCACTTTTTTGAGTTCAACTCAAATACCACCTCTTTGGAGAAGCTTCTCTTATTGCCGAGGTAAAGCAAGCACCCCTCACACAATTTTTCACTGAAACACACACTTCGTGTTTATCCTCAGCTAGTAGTCTGTAATTTCTATAAGGACAGGCACTTGCATTTGTCTTACTTCCTACTGGATCCACATTTTCTGATACAGTGACTGGATATGCAGGTCTTGACAAGTATTTGTTAAATGGCTTTAATATAAATAGGGAGGACACAAATTAGTTATATATTTATTAGATAATTAAAATTTGCTCTTGCTTGATCTTCTCTTTACCAGGCTGTAAACTCCTTGATTTAGTTTTGAACTCCCAAGGACCCAAATCTTTATAGCTAGGAAACGCAAAGGAAATACATGCTGAACAAGAGAACCAATGAAACAATGAGCAAATGGACCCCGATGAAAAATTAAGTAGCAATCTAACTTTTCACATACTTTCAAATCCTCACATCTTTTAAAGTCTTTTAACATTTCTAGATACAAAAAATAACCAAATGTTGCCACTCACATTTTATAGACCAAATGGTTTGATGTTTACTGAGTGCTAACCTTTACTGAGGGGAAAAGAAAACAGGAAGGAAACAGAAATACTATTATACTGCGGACACGATGAGGTATTGATATATTATGCCCAAATTCAGAGGCTCCTTTATTCTTGTAACAATGCTTGATGTGTGTGGGGGGTTGTTGGGAGTGGGGTAGAGAACAGAGATTTACAAATGGGGACAACAAAGGACAGAACGGATGAGCAAAGTCCTCGGAAGAAACAATTGTTTCAGTATGTCTCAGTTACAAAAGGAAACCTAACAGTTTCTCTGTTTGATTTTGGCAAGGTTCAGTTTAGTGAGATCAGGAATGACCTGTAGCCCAGCAGCTTCAACAGCCAGGCTGTAACACTTTCACCCTTACTTCCTCTGCTGCATGTCAATCAGCCCCTGGGAGACCAGGACACACACACTTGCAGACCCTTCACTTCCTATTATCTCCGCTTGACATGCTCTGTGTGCAACCTTGTAAGAATCGCTTTTGCTTTCTGTAAAATCAAGTGTCTAGTCTGGTCTCTAGGGTTCCTCTAATGTCAAATATCCTCTGACTGTATGTCTTTCCGTGCTATAAGTTTTGGTCCTTGGCTGCTGGTGCCTTGATTTCATTCATTCAATGTTTACTGTCTACTATATTGTCGCCAATGCAGGAGATGTGGGTTCAATCACCGGTTTGGGAAGATTCCCTGGAAAAGGAAATGGCAACCCACTCCAGTATTCTTGCCTGGAAAATCCCATGGACAGAGGAGCCTGGCAGGCTACAGTCCATGCAGTCACAAGAAGAGTCAGACAGGACTTAGTGACTAAGCGTACACACACTTATACACACACACACACACACACACACACCAGGGAGTGTCCTAAGTGCAAGGGATATAAGGGTAAAATAGTGACCTTAAATGACAAGTTTTGCCCTCAGAGAGCTACCTTCTACTACGAGGAGATAGAAGACAAGATAAATAAAATATGTGGTATGATAGATACGAGAGAGAACTAAGGAGAGAAAAAAAAATCCAGGAAGGGAGACTGGGAATTGGATGAAGGTGCTATTGAACATCTAGACAGAGAAGGTTTCACTCAGTGACACAGAAGGAACGACTCAATCCTGTTTCCTCATTTTTTGCCCTTGATTGTTTGCAACTGCTTATGATTTCCTGTGGCTGCATCTCTGTGGGCCTCTTGCTTCTTTTCCTTAGATTGGATGCTTTTGTTTATCTCCTTTGCTGTAGCCTTGGCTCCATCCCTGCTGGCTCTTGCCAGGACCGTGAGTAAGGGCCTCCTTCTTGGTCTCATTTGCTACCACCATGCTCCATCTTATCCTCTCTTCCGCCAAGAGTGTTATCTTCCTTGTAATCAACTCTAGTACACTTGCTTTTGGAAAATCCCCCATATACTTCCCTCATTGATCTCTGAGAACACCCAACCCCAGCCCCATGCAGTCACCACACTTAACCCCTTATATTCCCTGAACGTGTCCATTCCATATCCACACACAAAGCCAGTTCCCTCTGCCCATTCTGCCCATCTCCCACCTCTCCACCTGTCCTTCAAGGTTCTGTTCAAAGACTGCTTCCTCTGGGACATGGTCCTAACTTTCTCTGGATGGGATTGGCTTCTAACTGCTCAGCACATCCTATACTTTGAGCATACCTGAAAGGTGTGAAAGTGAAGTCGCTCAGTTGTGTCTGACTCTTTTGCGACCCCATAGACTGTAGCCTGCCAGGCTCCTCCAGTCACGGGATTTTCCAGGCAAGAATACTGGAATCGTTTGCCATTTCCTTCTCCAGGGGATCTTCCTGACCCAGGGACTGAACCCGCATTTCCTGCATTGGCAGGTGGATTCTTTATGTCTGAGCCACCAGGGAAGCCCTGCACATACTTATTTGCTGCATTTATCAAAATTGTGATTTATCAAATTTGTGATTTTCCACTTTCCCATTCCTAGAGCGCTTTCCCAAGAGTGTCCTTTACCGTTGCCTACTTTGCATTCAGTACATCCTCAATCAAACTGATGAGGACAGAGAGACAGATGGGAGGGGAGAGGCTGGGGAAGGGAAAGGAGGCTGTCAGTCAATCGTAGAAGATGGGCAGCTAAGAGATAGGAGAAATCACTGCTTCCTGAAAGCTGTGGATTAGAAGAGACCCCATGGTCTCCCAAATTCTAAAACGCGAGGCTTCAGCATTAACCTTCCTTCTCTTATTCCAGCTCTGCCCTTTTGCCCCAGTTCTTATAACTGGCCTTCTGCAACTCAGGTCCCACCTGGTGGCCCAGTTCTGAGAACTCACCTTCTGTCTTGCTCCTCACTGCCTGCATCTTCCTTTTGGAGACCTGCCTAATATGTCAGGCTGACCAGGCCTGGAACTGGGTCTTGCTCCTGTTTATTCCCCTCCCCTTTCTCCCTTTTTAATCTCTGCCCTGCCCATGAACCCAGGCAGGTGGCCAGGACCCTGCTAATCCCTGACAGACTTCCACGACTCTGACTCCTGAGCATTACATGCTGCCGGGTTCCCTCCTTGCCTTTTACTGTCTGCCTGCTGGGCCCACAATCCCCCCTACTCCCCTTGCCATCTGACTGTTTAGATGACCACCTGCTCTCTAAGACTATATACCCTTTGGATTCTGGGCCTTGCCTTTTCAAACTGGCATGCTTCCCCGGAACCTCTGGACCTAGGTTTGGTTATTTCTCCCTTTATTCGCTTCTGCTTCTATCCTGGGGCCAGCCAGGCTTGCCTTGCTTCCTGCCCTGCTCTGTAGGACCAAGCATACCTAAAGTGTAAGATGCTCCTGGGACTATCAAGTCTACTTTAAGATATCTAATGGTATTTGAATTCTAGAGAGCTCTATTTAACTCTAGCCTAATACTTTGATTTTACAGATGAGGACACTGAAGCCCAAATAGGGAAGTGACTTTCCCAGGGCTGTACAGATAGCCTGTGGCCAAACCACCACCCAAGTCCAAGTTTCCTGTCTCACTGTCAAGAAGTATTATTTTCATTGCACCTTGGCAGGCTTGCTTTTCACAAATCCGAGTTCCATAAAGCAAGGTTCACTGAAGCACATTCAGGTACCCTGAAGGAAGTGCTAGCCTGCACTCAGCACCTTTAAAGCAGAACAGATGAAACTTGATTAATCTCCTTCAAGGTCACAGAGAGCTTCCCAGGTGGCACCAGGGGTAAAGAGCTCGCCTGCCAATGCAGCAGACTTAAGGGACACAGGTTCTCTTCCTGGGTTGGGAGCATCTCCTGGAGGAGGGCATGGCAATCCACTCCAGTATTCATGCCTGGAGAACCCCATGGACAGAGGAACCTGCTGGGCTATGGTCTATTGGGTTCCAAAGAGTTGAACACCACTGAATAAACTTAGCACACAGCACACAAGGACATAGAAATGTCAATGTGTAAAGAATCTGGAACTGACAACAGTTTTAATTAATCCCAAATAGAATTTAACGTTTCTGCATTTTTCTCTTGGGTGTCAATGAGCTTGGAGAAAACAGTCTAAGGATCAGAGCAATGAATCAAATTAAGAAAAGCAAAGAAGTCAGAAAATGGAAAAGGAAGAATCATCTAGTGGGACATAAATGGCATTCTGCAGGAGACATTCCTGAGACCAGTGCCTTTAGAAACTAATCAGTGGCCTAGAAGAAGACATGGGACATATGTCAAATGTACCTGTCTAGTCAAGTGACAAGTGGCACATAATTAAGACAATTGACCAGCCTTATGGGGGATTCACGGATGCATTAAACTGGGGCTTCATGGCAAGTTTAAAATTAAGTGGGAGGAGACGTTGCTAGCACAAACAAGAATAATTCAAGGCATGAGGTAAGTGTGGGCTAAAAAAGAATGCAGCGGAACTGTTGCGGAAACAAAGACTTCTCACACCAAAGTGGACTCGCAAGAATACTATGGGAGCCAGGGCCTTGGAGATCTCAGAGGGAGCTGACCTAAAGGGGCAAACTGGATCCCTGAGAGTTATCTGGATGCCAGGTTTGTTTCACCTCCCAGACAGGCAATCATCATTTGTCAATTTCAATGCCTAAACTATCTTTCAGACCAGCTTTTTCCCTGCGCCAACACCTTAGTTCAGGGCCCCGTCATTTCTCAGTCGATGTCTGAAGTAAGGCCCTGGCTGATCTTAAGTCTGTAGTCTCACCTTCTTTCAATTCATCCCCCATGCTGCTGACAGAATGATCTCACTGCTAACCTGATCACATCACTCCGGAGTTTTTAAAATCCTCTGATGAGTCACCATATGTAAGTTTCTCTGATCCAGCCCTTGTTTTTTGCTCTGGTCCTTTTCCTTTCCTTGCACATTATGTCCCAGTAATATTAAACTGTCTGCACTTCCCCTAATTAAAAAAAAAAAAAAAAAAAAAAAGCCTTTCTCCCTTTATACATCCATGAGTCTTCCCTGAGTCCTTCTCCAGACTGCATGCTTCACAGAAGAGCCACTCAGCAACCCGGAGGAATCATGTTCCCTGCAGGATCTAGAAGGGCTCATCATGTCAGGGGTTCTTTCTCCCCAACAGAGTTTTCCTGGCAACATCACTCCATCCTAACCATATCAAGTGTAGAACCTCAACTGCTTTTTGCTTCCCTTTAGTTGAAGCCTTTCCATCAAGTAGGAGTGAAGTTGTTTATGGAATTGAGGGCCGGTTAAAGGGAAGTGAGAAAGATTATTTTTAAAAAGGAAAGTAACATTCCCTAAGTACTTACAATGTGTTTCATGCATGACACTATTTTCTCTTATTTCTCCTGCGCTGGCAGGTAGGTTCTTTACCACTAGCGCCACCCAGCCAGCCCTCATTTCTATGCATACTACATTTAATCTTTATAACAAACAGACAATCTTTGTTTCATTTTAAAGATAAGGAAAATAAGGCTTATACAAACTGATTACTTTTTCAGTATCACTCAGTAAGGATGGAGTAAAGATCCCCAAACCAAATTGGTTCTCTTTCTTCTGCCTTATCAGTGCCAGCATGGCAACCATACCCCCAAATTGCTTTCTGAATCATTCCAGGCAAACACGTTGAATTGAGTTTCAGTGCAATCAACGCTGCCCTCTGGTTCTCTGAAAACGTACCTATTGTAGGTGTGTTCCCCTCCTCCCTCCCCTCACCAGGAAGTCCAGAAGCAGAGACAGAGTGCACATCATATGAGCAGATCCCAGTTTTTCCTTTTTGGACAAGAAGGCCAATTATGAACTTTTACAACTTAAAGTAACTTGAGAGGCTATGCAATGTAATGCTATCTTTTTAGAGAATGGAAAACTGGTTCCACAAAAATCATGCAGGACATGAGTAGCAGAGATTGGATTGGAAATTCCCAGGCAAGAGGGGCTCATTTCCTGAGCCCTAATGGCTGAGCATGCTTCCATATAGCTTCTAATAATACACACACACACACACGCAGAACCTGTGGAGTGGGGATTGTTATCTCTGTTTCACAGATGGAGACAGGAAGGCTGAGAGAGGTGACTTGAGTCACACAGCTGGCGATGGGTGGCATGTCAGGGATTCCAAACCCAGGTCTACACCAGCTGCTGGTTTCAAACCTCACCCACGAACATTCTAAGCTCCATTTTCAAACATCCAGGGACAAAAAGGCGGGGCTTTAGCCAGATGCTACAGCCGTGGGACTGAAAAGTCATCCAGTCCATTTAGGTGGATCCTTTGGCAGCTCACTCCAAACAAGATAGAAAACACGGGACAATGACTCCACTATATGAACAGTCATTTCCTTTAAACACTTAAAAGTTTAAGGATTATTTTTTTTTTCAGTTAAGAGCTTATATATATATCATAGTAAAATTCTTACAATATTGTTGTCTATTATTTTACTTAGAGAAAACCGTTTTCTTGTGTCTTTGTACTTAAAAATAGTGAGTGCATGCTAAATCACTTCACTCGTTTCTGACTCTTTGAGACCCTATGGACTGCAGCCAGCCAGGCTCCTCTGCCCATGGGGATTCTCCAGGCAAGAATACTGGAGTGAGTTGCAATGCCATCCTCCAGGGGATCTTCCCGACCCAGGGATCGAACCCGCGTCTCTAACATCTCCTGCATTGGTAGGCAGGTTCTTAACCCATTAAGTGCCACCTTGGAAGTCCCTAAATAGTGAGTACTGATTTATTAAAAACAAAAACGAACGTGTAGAAAAATAAAATTTATTAAAAACAAAAACGAACACATACCCTTGTTCCAAATACCTATGAAAACCAGAGCAAGGCAGAAAACAGCTCTTTAATAATCAAGGGTAGAACTGCACCATGTAGAAAAATAAAATATTGGCAGACCTCTGGATGTAGAAATAAGACCCTATTAAAGACTGCTGACTTTTATTTCTATCATTTGGAAAACTCCAAGGGCAAAAACAAAAACCTAAAATGCTGATTCTAAAAATCCTTGACAAAATACCTGTTTAGAAATTAATATTTATCACATTTTCAATGTGCCTGACACAACAGCTCCTTATATGCTGGTGTTTATGAATACAAATTTGCTGGCTCTGTGGACACAATCTTTTCAGAAAATAAGAAGGTAGGCAGGTGCCTTCTTGCTTATAATTACTAGAGTTAGAAACCCACCAAGAATGGACAGCAACATTTATGACAAATGAAACTGAAATCAATGGGCTACATAGATCTGAGTCATACACTGATTCACTTAATTATAAGGAGAAAATAGACAATGCCTTTTACCATTTAAGACAATTTAGAAAACATCTGTGAAGTGTTTTGTCTTATTCATTCTTAAGTAAATAAAAGGTGGATGGGTGGTGGAGGTGGGGTTGATGAGGGGCACAGACAGTATAAGATCACATCCAATGGCTCTAAACTAAATGTCCACAGTATCACAAAGCACTTACTATCACATTTCAAGTATCATTATCATGACACAATTGTTTCTTAATATATCATTTACATAAGTTTAAAAGCTCCAGTAAATAACAAGGAATAAACTCTAGACTGCCTTTAATTCTTACTACAGTTTTCAGAAGGCTTCCCAGGTGGCACAGTAGTTACAAAAAAAAAAAAAAAATCCACCTGCCAATGCAGGAGAAGTAAGAGATGTAGGTTTGATCCTTGGGTTGGGAAGATCCTCTGGAGTAGGAAATGGCAACACATGGACAAAGGACCCTGGCAGGCTACAGTCCACGGGGCCACAGAGAGTCGGACATGAGTGAGCACGCACACACACACAGATTTTGGAGACACTTCTGAAGACACATTATTCTGGCTGAGTCATTTTTGTATTTTTTTGTTCAACATACCCTGAAAATGCCAGATACTATGTACTTGAACTTGTAACTTATTAAGACAAGTAGAATTTCCAGGGCATTGACATAAAGTTTATATGTAAGTGCCAGAATGGAGGAGGGTGTGAATTCCTGCTTCTGCTATAGTTGGGCTCAGCAAAAATCTGTCCCATGACATGTGGGGATAATACTTATTATTGCAATGGTGATGGCGATAGTTTTGATGACGTAGTGATGAAGTCATCATTAATTCAGACTTTACTACACATGAGACATTGCATAGTGAGTTAAATGTCCATTGAATTCTTAGAATAACCTAGAGAAATAATTATATGATTAATCTTCATTTTAGGTGAAGCAATCTAGACTGCTAAAGTTAAGGGAATACCCCAAGGTAGCATAGAAACTGACAAAATTAAAAGAAAGAAAAAAATAGAGCCCAGCTCAACAGAAACAAACCAAAGAATGCTTTATCCTGTCTTCAGGCCATGTGATGGAGCTAAGCAACAGCCATCCTTCCAAGCTGACTGCCCCGAGTTTGCTCCACTACCAGCTCAAGCACCGCCCCAGGAAAGACCCCATGGTTTTAGGCTTTAGTTTTCCAGCTATTCTCCTATAGCCCCGTTCCCAGGACTGACTCAAGTGGTGTGTGTGCGTGCTAAGTTGCTTCAGTCATATCTGACTCTACTACAGCCTGTCAGGCCCTTCTGTCCTTGGAATTTCTCAGGCAAGAATACTGGAGTGCGGGGAAGGCAATGGCACCCCACCCCAGTACTCTTGCCTGGAAAATCCAATGGACGGAGTAGCCTGGTGGGCTGCAGTCCATGGGGTCGCTAACAGTCGGACAGACTGAGTGACTTCACTTTCACTTTTCTCTTTCATGCATAGGAGAAGGAAATGGCAACCCACTCCAGTGTTCTTGCCTGGAGAATCCCAGGGATGGGGGAGCCTGGTGGGCTGCCGTCTATGGGGTCACACAGAGTCGGACACGACTGAAGCGATTTAGCAGCAGCAGCAGCAATACTGGAGTGGGTTGCCGTGCCCCCACCGTCAGGGGATCTTCCTGACCCAGGGATCACACCCACGTCTCCTGTGGTCTCTGCATCAGATTCTTTACTGCTGAGCTGCCAGGGAAGCCCTTACTCTACTGGCCTCTGTTCTGAACACCGGCATTCTATGCCAGAAACACAGCCCAGCAGGTGAGGTCTACAGAAGACGCCCAAGATAATAACTTGTGGAACTCACACTCCTCTATGATTCTTCCCAGACGAGGCTGTTTGAAGACTAAAAGTAAGTCTTTGAAGCTCCACCAACTGCACAGTGGCTGACCCTGAATCATGACAAATGAATGCCCTTATCCGGCCCAGAGGCCAGTGCCTCATTCACTGGATCTACCTCCTGCTGTCAGATGTCTCTGCCCTGGATCCACTCTTCCATGCAAGGCCCTCAGGTCCGGCTCAGTCCTCTGTCTCTATTCACCCATAATCATCACACCTCCACCTGGGTCTGCAGACATGAAAGGAGGACAGCAGAACATGGAGTAAACAGAACTACTAGGTCCACAGTGATACTTCACTTAAGGAATAAAAGCCTTCCAGGAGAAAAGAGAGGCATAAACAAAGGCAGAAGACTTCTAGACATGGTATATTGCGAAGAAGGTCACCAGCCCAGCAAGATTAACCAAAGAGGAAGGGAAGTTTTGTGGCAGCACATGGATACACACCACGGAGTTCTGGAAATGCAATGCACCCTCACTATTCCACTCACCCCCAAGACACATGAAGCATTCATAAGAATATGCAATAGACACGGTCAGGCGCAGGCCACTGTTCTCAGGTTTGTGTTTTGAGAAGCCGTCACACTTGGTAAACTCCCTGCAGGGTTCATTCACAGGTTTTCTCAACACATTCAATCAATACCTGCTGTCATCAGCTCTCAAAGGGGGCACTCCTTGCAAATCAGGAAGGAATATGATTATCCCTGATGAGGGCAGCTCAGTGAACCTTCCCTCTGCACTTATCTATCCTTCTCCCTGACAGATATGGTAATGCCGAAGGTTTTTACCCTTCAGTGTAATCATCAACTCAGACATTCTGACTCCTCCAGGAGAAAACTAGCCGAGAGCCTGCTGGGAACCTTCAATTTCATTCAATGGTATAAAACATCTATTAGGTGAGAGTCCTCTTTATCATGGCATCAACTCTAAGTTTAAAAGCAAACCCTGGCCAGTTCGAAGAGAACACCTCTCTCTCACACATGCAGACAACATCACATGCAATTCCTATCATATTCTTTAGTTTTTCCACCCTTTTTAAAAAAAACTTCTAGAGAGATCGTGTTCTGACCTAACTTCCCTGGGCCTCCATTTCCTCATCTGTGACACAGAAACAACAACATTTACCTTCCCAGGTGGTGCTAGTGGTAAAGAACCCGCCTGCCAATGCAGGAGACAAAAGAGATGTGGGTTCGATCTCTGGGTCGAGAAGATTCCCTGGAGGAGGGTATGGTACCCCAACTCCAATGTTCTTGCCTAGAGAATCCCATGGACAGAGGAGCCCAGTAGGCTACAGTCCAGAGGGTCGTAAAGGGTCAGACACGACTGAAGTGACTTAACACGCATGCACCTAGCAGGGGTCCCTGACCTCTGAGATCTATTGCCTGATGATCTGAGGTGGAGCTGATGCAATAATAATAGAAATAGAAATAAAGTGCGTAAATAAGCGTAATATGCTTGAATCATCCTGAAACTTCCTGCTGTGCTCCGTGGAAAAATTATCTTCCACAAAAACAACTCCTGGTGCTGAAAAGGTTCGGAACCACTTTCAGGACTCTGGTGAGGATTAAACAGGCGGTGGATCCAAAGTGCTTCACAAAAGACCTGGGAAACATTTACTCATTATTTTATTGTGATCATCATCTTTAATAAAGTACTCAGTACAGCTTGTTTTAACTATTTGCTCATCTCAACTGACAAAATTCTGTAAGGCAGGTAGGTGAATCTGAAATTTCTATTTTGACCACTGCTGCACAATCACAAAAAGAAATGGCTTATTCCCTATTTTATCCTCTATAGGGTTCTGATGAAAAAACTGAGGTACAGACTTGGACTAACTGACTGATATGTATGATAAAAGCCATTCTATTTGATTTATTTTGAAATGGGTCAGCATTATATATGGACTCAAATTTTGACTTCCAAGATTTAATCTGAAAAACTTAGGAGAGTCGCCTTGGCTCGCTTCGCTTAAAGGACATTTCCAAATGCAGTATATAATCAAGACTGACCTATCCAATGACACTTGAAGAAAATGAAACAGGAATAAAACTGTCTTAAGACTATGCAACTATTTATAAATAATCTCCCTGACTCAGGAGGTGGCTGAAGAGTAGCTTCTACCATTTCCAGGTTTTAATGCCTTGATTAATTATGGGGTGATGTTTAATTATGTATTTTATTATACATAACAAACATAAATTACCTGATTGTTCATAATTCTATTAAAAATTTGTATCATTTATCTTTGAAAGTGAAAGGCCTTTTTCAGGATGGATGAAGCTGTTTGGGGAATAGAGTATGGATGAAATGAATGGTCCCTACATTAATCATTTATTTTAGGAAAATATTAAGGTCATCCTCCATTTTAAGAAGTCTCTGAATTTCGTTTGCAAGGTCTGGTAGCTGAATTTCAATATGCAAAGTGGAAGATTACACACTTTGCACCACTCTCTCCCTAAGGGCATACAGCTTTTATTTAATAAAGATGTTATATGAAGAAGCTTTATTATAGCACTGTTGCATACAAGAACTTGTTCTGGAATGGTACTTAGTAAGGACAGATGGCTTGTCTCTTTGGGTAGAAGTAGGTATGTTGCTGCAAATGCCTGTGAATTTTTCCAGAGGTAGGAAGCTAAGGATCACAGTGTTAAATCTATAGATAACCATTCGCTGAACACCTTCTGGGACCCAAGTACTGTGTTAAAAACATATTATTCTATTTTATAAACATGAATCAAGTATAAGATACCATGAATAAATTCTTCATTCATTTTAAATAATCTTCATATTATGTTTTCCCATTTGATAGATGAAGATGAAGCATCTTGCTAACAATCCACAACTAGAAATAACCACCAACTCAGAGGCCAAGCTCTTTCATTATTAATGAGTGTACATTACCCCACAGGAACCTTAGGACCCATGATCTCAAGGTGAGGACTTGGAGCAGGTGCAGTCAAGGGCACAGGGCTGCTTCTGAACCTTCAGGTTTGACTCACTCTGACAGTCACTGTGGTGGTCAGTGGGTAAAATACTAAGACCAGATAGAAATGGGCTTCATTCTGGCTTCATCAATCCTGTGACGTTTTTCAGCTCATTTCACCACTCCAAAACTCAGAGTCTCATCTATAAAGCAGTGATCATTTCATACATATGTTGAGAGGATCAAATGAGTTAATAACATGTTGAATGCTTTGTGAAGCATATCATAAGCCACGATCAATAAACGTTAGTTTTTACTGCTGTTTTCCCTCTCTCTAATCATTTTAATTAGCATCCTGAGTTTCAGAAAACCAAATGACCCTCTTCCATTTCTTTCGCTTTTTACATTAAATCTCAAATTTGAAATGTATAAGACCTAAAACACCAAAGCTTCTTACAACAACTTCTTCCCTACTTTATGCCCCAGTCTTGGCAGCAATATCTCTTCTTTCTTGATCTCATCTCAGCACTCTTTGTTCTATGTTAGTCTCTCTAAGATACACATTGGAAATCAACCCCATATCCATTACTACTGGACAGATTAACAAGAGAAAAAGGCCACCATTAAGCATAAAGAGAAGAGGAACAAAAGAGCCTCTGGATGAAGGTGAAAGAAGAGAGGCAAAAAGCTGGCTTAAAACTCAACATTCAAAAAACTAATCATGGCATCCAGTCCCATCACTTCATGGCAAATAGATGGGGGAAAATGGGACTAGTGACAGACTTTATTTTCCTGGACTCCAAAATCACTGTGGCCAGTGACTGCAGCCATGAAATTAAAAGACACTTGCTCCCTGGAAGAAAAGCTGTGACAAAACCTAGCTGGCATATTGAAAAGCAGAGATATCGCTTTGCCAACAGAGGTCCGCATACTCAAAGCTATGGTTTTTCCAGTAGTCAGCTATGAATGTGAGAGTTAGACCATAAAGAGGACTGAAAGCCGAAGTACTGCTGCATCTGAACTGCGGTGCTGGAGAAGACTCTTGAGAGTCCCTTGGACTGCAACGAGATCTAAGCAGTCAACCCTAAAGGAAATCAACCTTGAATATTCACTGGAAAGACTGATGCTGAAAGCAAAGCTCCAATACGTTGGCCACATGATGTGACTAGCTGACTCACTGGAAAAGACCCTTATGCTGGGAAAGATTGAAGTCGGGAGAAGAAGGTCACAGAGGATGAGATGGTTGGATGGCATCATCGACTCAAGGGATGTGAGTTTGAGCAAACTCCAGGAGAGAGTGAAGGACAGGGGAGCCTAGTGTACTGCAGTCCATGGGGTTGCAAAGAGTTAGACACAACTGAACAACAATAACAAGAAAAAAAACTGTTCCCCAACCAAGAGGAAATTAAAGCTTACATTTTTGGGCTAAGCAAATCAGTATTTCAGTAGATGTTTGCTGTGGGATTTCTAGATATCAGCAAAACCATTTCTCTTTTCTTTTTTCTAATTAAGGAAAAGAATGGAACTGTCTCCTTCAAATAAAAGCATTGGGAACACCAGTAACTAGTTAGAGTGAAAGTCTACCAAGTTTGATAGCTGGGAGCAAGGATGGTCTGAATTACTGACAACTCCAACTCAAATAACATATTCTGTTCAACAGCAAGGCCCTCTCACCTAATGATTAAAAGCATATGCTCTGTGGTACAGCACCTGGGATTGGAAATCCCAGTCTCCCTTTTATTGGCCGTGCCATCTTAGCCAAGTCACTTAACTTTTTGAATTCTGAGTTTTCGCATATAAAATAGGTATGCGGATAATTCTAACTCATGCACTTCTGCTGAAATAATATCAATGAAATAATATAAACCATCGTTTTCACACAGTCCCAACACACAGTATGTGCTCATTTAAAGACTGCTGCTACTCTTATTACCATTACTATTATCATCCATATCTTCTATCATCATCATTATAGTATTGCACATAAACAGAAATAACTGAAAAAAAAACCCCATAAAACTCAAAATATTGATCTCTGTCCTTGAGGAATAAGAATGGCTTGCTGACATATAAATTTGGATTCAGCTAAAAAGACTGAGTGGGCACTGTGTGAAAAAGCCAATATCTTTGCATTAAATTACTGCAGCATTTAATCCTCACACAAGCCTATTTAACAGTTTAGGAAATAGTCTCAGTGAAGTGGTTCTTCCAAGATTAGCTAGCTAACAGATACAAAGTAAGAAGGTAAACACAGTGACAGATCCTGCCCACAGTAAGGTCTGGATAACTAGTTACCAGGGAAAGCATGAATGGAGGCTATCGGTGTGACTTAGTCCAAACACTGAATTAAAACTTTCTGACTGTGAATACTCTGGCTGGATTTCTTAATTCTCACTCACTGTGTGATTTTGATAGAGNTTTCTTTCGCTTTTTACATTAAATCTCAAATTTGAAATGTATAAGACCTAAAACACCAAAGCTTCTTACAACAACTTCTTCCCTACTTTATGCCCCAGTCTTGGCAGCAATATCTCTTCTTTCTTGATCTCATCTCAGCACTCTTTGTTCTATGTTAGTCTCTCTAAGATACACATTGGAAATCAACCCCATATCCATTACTACTGGACAGATTAACAAGAGAAAAAGGCCACCATTAAGCATAAAGAGAAGAGGAACAAAAGAGCCTCTGGATGAAGGTGAAAGAAGAGAGGCAAAAAGCTGGCTTAAAACTCAACATTCAAAAAACTAATCATGGCATCCAGTCCCATCACTTCATGGCAAATAGATGGGGGAAAATGGGACTAGTGACAGACTTCATTTTCCTGGACTCCAAAATCACTGTGGCCAGTGACTGCAGCCATGAAATTAAAAGACACTTGCTCCCTGGAAGAAAAGCTGTGACAAAACCTAGCTGGCATATTGAAAAGCAGAGATATCGCTTTGCCAACAGAGGTCCGCATACTCAAAGCTATGGTTTTTCCAGTAGTCAGCTATGAATGTGAGAGTTAGACCATAAAGAGGACTGAAAGCCGAAGTACTGCTGCATCTGAACTGCGGTGCTGGAGAAGACTCTTGAGAGTCCCTTGGACTGCAACGAGATCTAAGCAGTCAACCCTAAAGGAAATCAACCTTGAATATTCACTGGAAAGACTGATGCTGAAAGCAAAGCTCCAATACGTTGGCCACATGATGTGACTAGCTGACTCACTGGAAAAGACCCTTATGCTGGGAAAGATTGAAGTCGGGAGAAGAAGGTCACAGAGGATGAGATGGTTGGATGGCATCATCGACTCAAGGGATGTGAGTTTGAGCAAACTCCAGGAGAGAGTGAAGGACAGGGGAGCCTAGTGTACTGCAGTCCATGGGGTTGCAAAGAGTTAGACACAACTGAACAACAATAACAAGAAAAAAAACTGTTCCCCAACCAAGAGGAAATTAAAGCTTACATTTTTGGGCTAAGCAAATCAGTATTTCAGTAGATGTTTGCTGTGGGATTTCTAGATATCAGCAAAACCATTTCTCTTTTCTTTTTTCTAATTAAGGAAAAGAATGGAACTGTCTCCTTCATATAAAAGCATTGGGAACACCAGTAACTAGTTAGAGTGAAAGTCTACCAAGTTTGATAGCTGGGAGCAAGGATGGTCTGAATTACTGCCAACTCCAACTCAAATAACATATTCTGTTCAACAGCAAGGCCCTCTCACCTAATGATTAAAAGCATATGCTCTGTGGTACAGCACCTGGGATTGGAAATCCCAGTCTCCCTTTTATTGGCCGTGCCATCTTAGCCAAGTCACTTAACTTTTTGAATTCTGAGTTTTCGCATATAAAATAGGTATGCGGATAATTCTAACTCATGCACTTCTGCTGAAATAATATCAATGAAATAATATAAACCATCGTTTTCACACAGTCCCAACACACAGTATGTGCTCATTTAAAGACTGCTGCTACTCTTATTACCATTACTATTATCATCCATATCTTCTATCATCATCATTATAGTATTGCACATAAACAGAAATAACTGAAAAAAAAACCCCATAAAACTCAAAATATTGATCTCTGTCCTTGAGGAATAAGAATGGCTTGCTGACATATAAATTTGGATTCAGCTAAAAAGACTGAGTGGGCACTGTGTGAAAAAGCCAATATCTTTGCATTAAATTACTGCAGCATTTAATCCTCACACAAGCCTATTTAACAGTTTAGGAAATAGTCTCAGTGAAGTGGTTCTTCCAAGATTAGCTAGCTAACAGATACAAAGTAAGAAGGTAAACACAGTGACAGATCCTGCCCACAGTAAGGTCTGGATAACTAGTTACCAGGGAAAGCATGAATGGAGGCTATCGGTGTGGCTTAGTCCAAACACTGAATTAAAACTTTCTGACTGTGAATACTCTGGCTGGATTTCTTAATTCTCACTCACTGTGTGATTTTGATAGAGTTATTTCATCTGAACCATAGTTCTCTTGTCTGTAAAATGGGGATTCAATGTGTCTGCCTCACAGAATGAATATGAAAATGAAAGAAGATAAAATATATGTAGTATCTAACATTATGCCCCATTTATAGTAAGCGCTTAGTACATGCTGGTGGTCCTGGCTTTTTCATTTGACGTCTCTCTTCTCTAGACTATCACAGCCTTCTTCTTAGCTTAGAGATTCATTACCAGCCTTTCCCTCCCTCCCCCAGGACAATCATTTATTTGCCTTCCAAGTCAGTTTGAAAATCCAAACTCTGTATTACTTTGAGTCCAAAGCTATTCACTAGGGTGTCATACACACGCCTCAGCCCCAGTCATGCCCATTTTCTCTCTAACTTTGTCTTTTCAAGTCTTCTTTAAGATAGCCTTACAGATACTCCTTACCTCTTTGCTTCTCAGTGGGATCCTCTGCCTTCTTCAACGTGGTGAGCAGAATTCATAAGGCTATGACACAATCTACTCATCTTATCTGTCAATTTATTATTTACCAGGTTTCAAGCAGCATTAGAAACCCATCTTCTCATGGCAACCCACTCCAGTACTCTTGCCTGGAAAACCCCATGGACGGAGGAGCCTGGTGGGCTGCAGTCCATGGGGTCGCTAAGAGTCAGACACGACTGAGTGACTTCACTTTCACTTTTCTCTTTCATGCATTGGAGAAGGAAATGGCAACCCACTCCAGTGTTTTTGCCTGGAGAATCCCAGGGACGGGGGAGCCTGGTGGGCTGCCGTCTATGGGGTCGCGCAGAGTCGGACACGACTGAAGCGACTTGGAGCAGCAGCAGCAGCATTAGAAACCCACCTTCTCTAGGAAGGCTTCCTAGGTGAAACTAATAAAACTGAATTTCTTTTTTCACCCTCTATCATTTGGTAATAGACCTCCTACCTTCCCAGTGCTCATTTCACTTGTACACCTATGTACCACTCAATCCTGATTTAGACCTTTACACAAAATGTAAATTGCTTGTAGTCTATTAATATATTGGATTATGTCCATGTTTCTTATAACTATCATAAAATAATGTGAATGTGTTCTTTTGACTATAAACTCTTAGAATGTATCAATTGGTTCATGCTCCAAACACTTTATATAAACAGTTTTCAGTATAGCGCTACCATCCGATAGTACACTTCCTTATTTACATGTTGGATTCCTACTCAGCTTTGTGTTACCAGTGTTTTCCATAAACTCTAGCAGACTGTTAGGCTCAAAAAGACCCTGAATAAAGTGTCTGTTACTTTCTAGTCTACTTCTGTGAAGGCAGTGGGGCTCAAAGTTCTCTTAGCTTAAGGGACAAAAGAAAGAGAAGAAAAAAATACCGCAGTATTGGTTAAGAATTAGATGGGGGTTATGGGTGTTATGCTAAGGGCTTTATATATATCGTTTAACTTAGGCTTTATAACAAGAGCATGAAATTATCTTTAGAGATGTGGGAACCAAGGAATGGAGACATTACATAGCTTTCTCAAATGTAAGCAGTAAACAAAAGCCTAAGTTTGAAACCTTGGTTACAGGCTGTGTTTTAACCATTAGTAAACACTAAACTGTCTTGTCCAAGTAATTTCTGAATTCCTTATTCCATGTTTTCTTTCCACTCGTGGAATTAGATTCTAGCTTATTACATATGCAAGGCTTTCACCAGCCTGGCCCGATCCTTCCTTCCAGATACAGCTCCCAGTACCCTCTCTGATGCCGTCCTCTCCAGCCGGAATAAATGCACTCAGCTTCCTTACAATGCTCTGTCCCTCTGTTCTCTCACCCTGGAATGCTGCCCAACACTCCTCTGCCTGTTAAAACCCCTCTTGTTCATTATGGTCGCTTTGCTTTCAATATTCTCCATGAAGTGTAGTCTATTCCTGGCTGGAATTCTTTGTTTCCTGTCTGGTTTGTAACTGGAGGTGCAACATGCTTTGTGGTTGATTAGTGACATGCCTCCCTCTGACATTAAAATGGAAACTCCTTGAAGGCAGAAGTCCTGTGTTATCAGTCTTAGGACAGTCACAGTGCCTTACACATTACCCAGGAAACATGTACTAATTAATAAAACTCACAGTTTTGTGAATGCATAATAGATGATAATGTAAAAAAAAAAAAAAGGTGGGGGAGGGAAAGTGAGAGTGGGAAAAGGGGCAGAGAGGGAAAAAGAGAGAGAGAGATTTTTTAATCAGAGGCTCATACAAGATCCCTGGTGCTTAATTAACTCAAACCTGTTCTTACTTTGAAATTAAAATGCAGTCAAAGCTCTATATATGCTTCCAAAACACTCATTGCATTTAATATGTGCTCAATATCTATCCCTATACCTGGGAGAGATTTATACTAACAAATGTAATAATATTTTATCTGAGTAAACATTTATGAGCTGCAATATTAGGCAATCACATAAAGGGCTTGCAGAAGTACAGTATATTGATTCTGGACATTATTTAGAGCATCCTGAATATACTGTCTTATATACAAGACAATACTCAAAAGCCTTTTCATTAGAGGCCCAACAATTGAGAGACAAATATGTGTATGCTTTTTGTCTCCACTATGGACACACACATGCATACAGGAGGAGGGACGGAAAAAAATCCTCCAAATTACACGATCAATTTTCTCTTCAAAACGTCCCTCTACAACATCCTCTCCTCCATACTCATGCAGGTTTGTAGAGAAGGCTCTGTGCCCCCAGCTAGTGAGTGTGATATCTCCAGTGTGAGGTAATCCTATTACACTCATCACAATTACAGACCTGTGTCCCGAGCCTCCTGCTGACAGAAGGCTACCTCATCTCATTTCTAATTAAGAGCACAGAATTCTTCCCAAACCACCTTCATTATTACACACAGCGTGCTGGCCTCTTTCAGGCAATACTCTCACATTCTGGAAGAATCGACTGCCTCTTTGAAATCCAAGGTAACCACCCCAGAGTTAATTATGTCAATTGAAACCTTTTTCCTCCACTCAACAGATGAAGCCCATTTCCCCAGAACAACAATGGGAGTATAAAAAACAGAAACCATCGTTACAATAAAAAGATAATTAGAGAGATCATGTTTGGATTAAAAACAAACACATGTGCCAAGTAAACAAAAATCTTATCTGACCAAGAGCCAAGGATCATATAAATCTTCTTAGCAAAGTATACACTTACTTTAAAAAAATTGAAATAGTGTAATAACTTAACAGCAGCCAGACCTGCTTCCCTTTGACCAGAATACAGCTGAAAGCACAGAATGTGGCCGCATCAGAAAGCCAGGCTCTCCTGTAGCATCACCTTCTGTCAGAGACCCATCTCCTTAGATAAGCTGCCCTGAGACTGGGGACGCGTCTCTTTCCTCTCTGCAATACGAATTGACTTCTTCATTGAACAGCAACCACAAGAAAGAAATTGGAGTTAAGAAATCCCCAAGGTTGGTTTGCTTTCCTGCATTAGCATTCACTGAGGGCCCCAGGTCACTTTGATCCACTCTGACCCTGCTAGACAACAGCTGGTCCGCTTTATATACCTTCCGGTGTGGTGATGCCTCAGGCAGAGCAATACTAGCTGAGCAAAACCTCAGCATGTGTCCTTCTAATCAACGGGGCCCTGACAATTTCATCCACAACCTGTATGCCACAGCCTCAGCACAGGTACTGGTTAGCAGCTTATCATTTTTACAGACCTGATCCTCACTATAAGGCTCCGGAACCACAGCTCTTGGAAACCTGTTAAGAAGGGGCTGGGTGGAGGGGAGGGAGGCTCAAAAGGGAGGAGGGCAGATGTACGACCATGGCTGATTTGCGTTGCTGTGCAGAAGATTAACACAACATTATAAATCAATTTTCCTCCAATTAAAAAATAAAGAAAGAATGCAAAGTCCTGTTCCTCATTCCAGACCTATTAAATCCAAAACTCTAGAAGAGAGCTCAGTACTCTGTAGTTTAATAAGACTTCCAGGTGATTATGGTGCATGTTGAAGTTTGAAAATACAGCAAAAGTCACTTAAAGTGTTACCTTGCCTCTACTCTTGACCATCTCTAATATAGTCATGATACAGCCACTAAGACTGTTTTCTTGAAGTGTGAACCTGATTCCCTCACTCTCTCTCCCCTCTTTCCCTTCCCCTCTCCCCCATTCTTTCTTAAAACCCTTCAGTGACAGTGATCCGGCCTGGCCTTCATCTAGTACAGTTCAAACTTCCTAGAGACAGCAAGTCAAGCCTTTCACCATCTGGCCCCATCTGACCTTTCCAAAGTCGCTTCTTCCCACTCCCCTATGGGCACTCTGTGCTCAGGCCACGACGCACCTCCTGCTGTCCCATGAAAAGGCCTTGCTTCTGGAGGAAATCTGTGTTTTGTTCATGCTGTTTTCTCTGCTCAGAATGACCTCCTGCACCCCATCGGCTGGGCAAACTGTCTCTCATCCTGTTAGACTCTTCCTAAGCATCATTTCCCTCTAGGAGGCCACTTCACTCATCTCCACTTCTCCCTTCATGCCTCCAGGTTGAGTCCACGATGTTTCTATTATTGCACAATTCAATGGATAAATTTGAACTGTCATGCTATATGGTAGTCCATTTACATAACTCTCTCCCTCACGTTGGCTTCCCTGATGGCTCAGTGGCAAAGAATCTGCCTGCCAATGCAGGGGATGCATGTTCGATCCCTGGGTTGGGAAGATGGGAAGGTCCCCTGGAGAAGGAACTGGCAACCCACTCCAGTAATCTTGCCTGGGAAACCCCATGGACAAAGGAGCCTGGGCTACAGTCCATGGGGTCACAAAGAGTCAGACATGGCTGAGTGACTAAACATCAGCAGCTCCCTCACTTGCCTGAGCTCTTTAGAGGACTTGCGGTGGGGGTGGGGCGGGGCGGGGGTATTTGGGTAGATTCAGTTCAGTTCAGTCGCTCAGTCGTGTCTGACTCTTTGCGATCCCATGGACTGCAGCACGCCAGGCCTCCCTGTCCATCACCATCTTCCGGAGTTTACTCAAACTCACGTCCATCAAGTTGGTGATACCATCCAGCCATCTCATCCTCGGTCGTCCCCTTTTCCTCCTGCCCTCAAACCCTCCCAGCATCAAAGTCTTTTCCAATGAGTCAGCTCTTCACATGAGATGGCCAAAGTACTGGAGTTTCAGCTTTAGCATCATTCCTTCAAAAAAACACCTAGGGCTGATCTCCTTTAGAATGGACTGGTTGGATCTCCTTGAAGTCCAAGGGACTCTCAGGAGTCTTCTCCAACACCACAGTTCAAAAGCATCAATTCTTCAGCATTCAGCTTTCTTCACAGTCCAACTCTCACATCCATACATGACTACTGGAAAAACCATAGCCTTGACTAGA
>SJYX01019082.1:76271-151579 GCA_006410675.1 Oreotragus oreotragus | reverse complement strand
TATGCAGCCTTGATGTACTCCTTTTCCTATTTGGAACCAGTCTATTGTTTCATGTCCAGTTCTAACTGTTGCTTCCTGATCTGCATATAGGTTTCTCAAGAGGCAGGTCAGGTGGTCTGGTATTCCCATCTCTTCCAGAATTTTCCACAGTTTATTGTGTATTATATTTTTATATCCTTAACCGACTATATGTTAGACATTTATTAAGAGTTCCAATTACTATTTGAGTGAATAGACTTTTCAACACCTTCTATTTACAATATTGCTATGCTAATGAGTTGCCACTTTTATCCCTATTTTACAGATGGAAGAACTGAGCCTCAGAAATGTCAAATAACTTTGTTAGCTAGTAGTAAAAGGCACAGTTGATTCAAGTGCAGGTCTTTGAGATGCTAAAGATGGTGCTTCCTCAACTAAACCAGTGTTTTCCCAAATAAACTCAAAACAGAGTAATGATATACAGACATGTCTTCCTTGTCCATGTGACATATGGACATGTCACATTGTCCATACATATGATTTCCATTATATGAAATAAAGACTCATGATTGAGACAATTTATAATGCCAAATAATGGATGTACAAAGTCAAATATTTATGAGCCTCAATTTCTTCATCTGTAAAGAGACTTTGTTATATATTACTGATATTATTATTATTAGCCATTACTAGTGGATCAGATGGTAAAGAATCTGCCTTCAGTGCGGAAGACCTTGGTTCAACCCCTGGGTCTGGAAGATCCTCTGGAGGAGGGCATGGCAACCTACTCCAGTATTCTTGCCTGGAGAATCCCATGGACAGAGGAGCCTGGCGGGCTATGGTCCATGGGGCCTCAAAGAGTCAGACATGAGTGAGCAACTAAGTACATCATAACCCCTAGCCATAATAATCTGATTTTGAACTGGGTTCTTTGTGTTTGATTATGCTGTTTCAATAACTTAGCTCAGTTCTGGGCACGTTTGTGATGCTCTTTAAAATTTATTTAATTGACTATTTGCTATTGCAATTGTGTCAATTCTCATTAAAAATGTTTTGACTGAATAAGGGTATGAAGCTGACAACAAAGTCTCTCTCCTTAATGAATATTTAATTCCAGTTATTTGCCAATCAAAATTCATAAAGACAGTTGGAAACTGACTTTTTATCTTTATAACTAGTCATGTATATATTTTCCCAATTTTAACCTTAGTCTGTGCAGCTGAACCATCATAGCAGTTATTATCACTGTTATAGTTGTTTTACTTCAGACTCTCAATAAGTGCTAAGGAAAAGTTTAATTAGCTGAAACCTAAATTGTCATTATTAATTTACTAGTTACATTACAATACCTTGTAAAACATTTATGCTGCAGTAAATGGAGCACCTGTTTTCCAATGATCACATGGCATAGCTAATTTACTACACAACTATATTTAATTACTAATCTTAGTAAAGCTAATAGTACTCACCCAAATTACATTACTGACAACAAAGTGCTTAAATCATTACTTCTGCTGCTGCTGCTAAGTCACTTCAGTCATCATTACTTCAAGTGTTATAAAATCTTATCAAATAAATAATAGAAGTTCAGACATGTTTAAGTACTTTTGAAACATTCTTAGAATATAATGTTTCTTAACAGGTAAATGGAACTACTGTAAATTAATCAGTAGAGTTTTAGTAAAGTCCAGAGGGGAAAGCCTGAAGGTTTAGACATCTAGACTATCAGATGGGTAGAGAGTTTCTGTTTGGGATGATGAAAACTTCTGGAAATGGATGTAAACTTAAGCGGTTAAAATGGTAAATTCTATGTTATGTCTATTTTACCACAATAGACACACACACTGTCAAAATTAGACTATATTCAAGCTTGATAGTCTGTGTGTCTATTGTAGTCCTCATCCACTACACAATGTATTCCTTGAACACTGCGTGGGCTATGCTCACTGCCACATCCCAGCTTCCTGGCATATTGTAAGACACATATTTAATGAATAAATTTATGGGTTGTTACTTTTTTTTTGCCAAGTACTTGAAGTTAATGTTCAATTTCTTTAAAGTAAAGAAAATAGTTTTATTCCAGAAAGGCATGCTATTGGCTCAGTGAAGAAACTGTATACATTAGAAAAAGGTGGGATATGGAAAAAGAGGCAATACACATTCTAGAACATTAAATGTCAATTAGAAATAAAAGTAAGCTGTCTCCAGTATTTGAGTGTTCTCATATCCATTGAACAGGCCCTAAGAGCACAGAAACACATGGAAATATCTATATCACTGAGCAACTAATAGCAATGACGGATATTGATTCCTTTCCAAAAGCAGAGCTGGTGCTTTGGGAAGACAGAAGTTCATTATACTAATTAGAGGCTCTTGCCCTACCTTCTCAGAGAATGTTCTCTTGGGTAGATATCAAGGCTGACACTCTTTTGGGTAGATGATTTTCAAATTAATGACTCAACAACCAAATGGCAGTAATCTTAGCATCTCTGGTGAGATCAACTGCCTGTATCATAGCTACAGATTAGAGTCACCTTCCAAAAGCAGGGCTCAGGAAAGCCCAGAGTTGTTGTACTTAGGCAGAGGTTTGCTTGCCCATCCACGCAGACGTGGAGCACCAGATTTTGAAGTAGTTCAACGTGGCTGTACTCCAAGTCAACAATCAGAGTCACAACATGGGATGGAGGAATTGGCTACTCGTTTGTGAGGTTTCACAGAACTGCAGTCACCCCAAAATTGTTTTTAAAGAATGACCTCTCTCTTCGTATGTATTTAAAATCACCTAAATGTTATGCCTTTATACCACAAATAACTTCCTCACTCGGTCTTCATAACGACCCTATGAGAGAGGTTCCATTGTTTTTGCTTTATACGGGAGGAAACTGAAGCACAGGAAGTTTAAATAACTTGCTCAAATTCCCACAACCAGAAGCAAAGCTGGGACTTGAACCCAGGAAGTCTAGTTCCAGAAACTGTGTTCTTAAACATGCCACACTTTTGTCCCAGTATATCCTAACAGAAACATTAAAAATAAGCAGAGTTTCCTTAAGATATATATTTTTTTTCTTAGAAGGACACTGTGCATGTCCACACATGCTACCGAAGAGCAGAATCAGACGAGGTGAGTTTTATTCTAATTCTGGAAAGCAGGGCTCTATGAACAAGGTCTATGCCAGGTGGTTTGCAATCAGGCATGATCCTGTAGCTCTAGAATGGTAAGATTCAGCAAAAAAAAAAAGAAAGAAAGAAAAAAAAGCACGGAGGGCTTGGCAAGGCAGAAGAAATGTTATTTATCCTACTAAAGCTCACCTGCAAATTTCTTTAATTTTACATGTTTCATTTTTTCCTAACCTATACCTGAACTTCCTTGGCATACAGACGATGGCTTGATCATTTCTGTCTTCTTCATAAATCCTACCACAGTAGTAGTAGTGTGCAAAAATCTTTATTCAATACCAAGGGACAAATAAGCATTGTTGAATTGCTAATTGCCTTAGAAGGCCACAGAATGCGCATCTACTTGGATTTTATTCTACTGGGGCCAGCCTGGGGTCAATCTGGAGACGTGAAAAAAAAAAATGACTTTGAAACTGCTGAGGACAACCAGATAGGTGAATTATAGGAAACCAGGAGAGAAAAAGCATAAATTAATCTGAAATGTATTTAAATTTGTTTTCTAAAATGCCTGGTGCAATTCATAACTGCCAGCAAGCACCGTTTCATTATGCTGCACTTCATCCTGCTTTGCTCAAAATACTGGAGAAATGACAGATACTAAAAGAAATTCTTACTTGTGTATCACATAAGCCATTTCCATTGAGCTCTTGCAAATTCTAGAGATATGCTAGGGGAAAAATACAACTTTAATAAAATAATGGATCATATCTGAATTAAACATGATATTCAAAATGTTACACTTGGGGAGTTAACAGAATGTTATATGCTGAGAGAGCAAGAGGAGAAAATGTCCTA
The DNA here is from genome assembly GCA_006410675.1 of Oreotragus oreotragus. Classification (NCBI taxonomy): domain Eukaryota; kingdom Metazoa; phylum Chordata; class Mammalia; order Artiodactyla; family Bovidae; genus Oreotragus; species Oreotragus oreotragus. The sequence continues at coordinate 147,628 of SJYX01019082.1, read as the reverse complement.
TAACATCGCATACCCTCCATAGATTAAATCTGAGAACATTAGAAATGGTGATAACAATGAAAAGGATTACTTATGGAATAAAAATGGAAAACAGAAAGAGATTAGTGACGATATTTTCCTCTAAAAATCTCAAAACTGTGCATCTTAGAGCATAGGTAATAAAGATGGTTATTTCTAAGAAACAGATCCAAAGTGGCTCCATTCAATTCACAGCAGGAACCTCCAAAGTAGCAATTAATGCAACCACTGGTGTGGAATTGTTTTCCAAAAGCCATTTTGTTGGATGACTTTTTTTTTTTTTTAATGGAAGCAAGGCTCAGAAGTCAAGATGAATTTGGATAAATTTTTTACTGAAAATATCAAAGTGTTTTTAATACCACCATTCAATACAAATACAACTGAAAATCCTTTTGGTGAAATGGAAGGAACCCGTCAGCAGCTGTTTAACTTAGACTCCAAGGGCAATGCTCGAAACTCCTTGCGATCTGATCCTGGGACATAAATGTAGGGGCACTCATCTCAATGGTGTGGAGAGTCACTAGGTGTCCTGTTAGAAGAAGGGAGACACTGGCAATCAGAAGATCTGGGTTCAAATCTCAAAGCACTGGCTTCCAACAATTAACACTGTGCAAGAAACTCTCCCAACCTCACGTTGTATGGAGACTCAGAGACAAGGGAAATATTGTGGCACCGTGCTTAGGCATGCAGGCTCAGACCCAGGCTACTTCAGTTTAAATCTTGGTTCCAGAACTCACTAATTGTGCGTCTCTGTGCACCTTAATTGACCTTTCTGTGCTTCATCTGTGCTTAGCCCATCAGATCATTGGAGGGTTAGTTGAGTTAGAAAATGTATAATCTTAGTGACTTGCGACGGGGAAGGCAATGGCACCCCACCCCAGTACTCTTGCCTGGAAAATCCAATGGACGGAGTAGCCTGGTGGGCTGCAGTCCATGGGGTCGCTAACAGTCGGAGAGACTGAGCGACTTCACTTTCACTTTTCTCTTTCATGCATTGGAGAAGGAAATGGCAACCCACTCCAGTATTCTTGCCTGGAGAATCCCAGGGATGGGGGAGTCTGGTGGGCTGCCGTCTATGGGGTCACACAGAGTCGGACACGACTGAAGTGACTTAGCAGCAGCAGCAGTGACTTGCGATAATAAGGGCTCAATAAGTAGTCCGTCTAGTCAAGGCTATGGTTTTTCTAGTAGTCATGTATGGATGTGAGAGTTGGACTGTGAAGAAAGCTGAGCACCGAAGAATTGATGCTTTTGAACTGTGGTGTTGGAGAAGACTCTTGAGAGTCCCTTGGACTGCAAGGAGATCCAACCAGTCCATTCTAAAGGAGATCAACCCTGGGATTTCTTTGGAAGGAATGATGCTAAAGCTGAAACTCCAGTACTTTGGCCACCTCATGCGAAAAGTTGACTCATTGGAAAAGACTCTGATTGGGGGCAGGAGGAGAAGGGGACAACAGAGGATGAAATCGTTGGATGGCATCACTGACTCAATGAACATGAGTCTGAGTGAACTCCGGGAGTTGGTGATGGACAGGGAGGCCTGGCGTGCTGCGATTCATGGGGTCGCAAAAAGTAGGACACGACTGAGCGACTGAAATGAAATGGTCATTAATGTTACTACTATCATTTACAAAAGCAATGTTCTTTCCGGTTATGAAATTCAGTGTAACACTACATGGAGCTCTTGCTCTCCTCTTTTCTGCCTCCCGCCACCAGACCTAAAATAAAGCTCTAAAGGGGACGTGATACAGTTACCAGCTGGGAGATGAGCTCCTTGGCTCATTCCATACAAGTTCATTCACTTCAGATGAGAAGTAATGTGCCTTAACTGACATTCACCAAACAGAGAAAATCACTCTCAAAAAATTCAGTGTGTTTTGAGAGTGGAGGTGTGGGAAAGAAGGTGGTGGGGGGCTTTTTATAAAGATTACCTGCTGCTACTGCTACTGCTGCTGCTAAGTCACTTCAGTCGTGTCCGACTCTGTGTGACCCCATAGACGGCAGCCCACCAGGCTCCCCCATCCCTGGGATTCTCCAGGCAAGAATACTGGAGTGGGTTGCCATTTCCTAGGATTTATTTATTAGAAAGAGAAACCAAGAATTCCCTCATAGTCAGCATACTGACAGTTTTCACTTACGATGGGCTCTTCAGCAACTTGTCCTCTGCCACCGCTGCCTAATCAGCAGCAGAGATATAGTTTTCCTAGACTATAAAACCGGGATGGGAGGGCAAGTCCATTCTGAAACCCAAGGGGGTAGTAGAGGAAAAGGAGTTATTAATGCAAAAGTTATCAAAAGCTGCTTGGCATCCTTTCTATAACAATGCAGAGTACTGAAATGAACAGAAGGAAGAAACAGATGCAGAGGGAAGGAAAAGGAAGGAAGGAGAGGAGGAAGCAAGGGAGAAGGGGAGGAGAGACAGGGAGGGAGGAAAGGAAGTACCAACTGTCCCACAGGACTAGACACTTTACACGCCATTTTTAATTGAATCAGAAGACCATGCAAGGACGCTTATTACTATTTTTAACACGTGAGAACGCGCGTAATTAAAAAGATCTATTCATTCGCTTAGGTCACCCAACCAGTAAGGTGTTGAGTCAAATTCAAACTTGACTCTGCAGTCTTCTACCGCATCCTCTTCTTAGATGTTCCAACAAGAGGATTCACAAAATGTATGAAGGAAAGAGGTCAGTAAGGAGGACACACACCTTATCCAACGAGCTTAGAAAACAATGAAATCAGTCTTAAGTCAGAACGGTGTTCAGAGAAAACGAAAAAATATTTTTTATTCTCTTATGCTCTCCCAAGTATCACCCCCTCCAATTCTCCCACCTCCAATACCTTTTCCTCTCCCACAGTACATCAGTTTCCACCCTTATGCTAGTAAGTCACCAAAATGTTCCATGTGAAACGACAGTTTGATACCCCTAGGGCCGTGAACACAGTGGACACTGACTTCCTCACTTGGACAGTGCTCATTTCATCACACTTTGCTATAATCTTTGAGGAAAGGTCAGAAGCCCTGCTCAAAGTAGAAACTTTCTCCCGTAGAGAAACTTTCTCCTGTAGAGAACTGTAGAGCTGATGATATGAAAAGCAAATCAATCCTGTTTCTAAATTAGAGTAACCTAGAGCAACAAGGAGGTGGTCAAAGGAAGAATAGTATTTGATGAGTTCTATTTTATATTCATATTTTAAATTTGCAGGCTGAATAGTTAGCAAATTTGATAAAATATGTTGCTTTCTTGGTTAGACCACAGAACATGAAGACAAGCATAGTCATCCCCTATAAGCAGTTCATTTCTTCCCTTTAGCTTCTACACCATACTCTCTTTCTTACTGTATTTCTAATTTTAATAGCCCTTCCTAGCAGATATTGGCACTGTAGAAGCTTTATATTTATTAGAATTACATTCTTTGGATTAAAAAAAAAGTACTACACTGGTAACATCTTTCTGCCTTGCAATGACATTTTGGCCCTGGGCACTACAAAATGAACATCACCTTGTAAGGCCATCATGACATCATGGTTTATTAGTTTGCTCAGGCTGCCATCACAAAATGCCACAGACTGGGTGGTTGAAACAGCAGAACACACTTCCTCACAATTCTGGAGGACAAGAAGTCCAAGATCAAGGTTTTGGCAGGGTTTGATTTCTAGTGAGAGAGCTCTTCCTGGACTTGCAGACGGCTCCTTTTTTGCTATATCCTCACATGGGAGAGAGAGACATACACAGATCTCTTTCCTCTTGTAAAGCCACTAATCCTATTAGATTAAGACCTCACTAATTATCTCCTAAAAGCTTTATCTCCATTCTCCTAGATCACACTGGGGGTTAGGGCTTTAAAACAAGGATGAAAGTGAAAGTGAAGTCGTCGCTCAGTCATGTCCGACTCTTTGCGACCCCATGCACTGTAGCCTACCAGGCTCCTCTGTCCATGGGATTTTCCAGGCAATAGTCCTGGAGTGGATTGCCACCTCCTTCTCCAAAACAAGGATGAGGGAAGACATAATTCAGTCCACAACAAATGGGGCAAAGATACTCAACATAACTAGAATTTTCAGATTAAGAAAGTGCAGGAAATAAACATTCCACGCTCAGACATAAACCTGTAATCTTTCGGCATGTGGGACAAAGCAGCTGGAAAATGTCAGTCTGACATCTCCTTGGTGGTGGTTGAAGAGAACTCGAATTCTGCTGGCTACTGTTGGTTTCGCTTCTGTGTTAGTGGCAAGGAGCGAGAAAGCAAGGGGCAGGAGGAGCCTTCAGCCCCAGGGCTGTAAAGTGTCTCCTATTCCCTTTTCTTTACAAGGCAGTAAAGAAAGAGGAGTCCCTGCGTAGCCACCTTGAAATTCGGCAGATTCTCCATTATAGTCCTTTTGCTAATGGTTAAAGACACTGTTGGCCTTTTGTGTACATTGATTTGACATGAATTTTATTAGTTTTGCTTCGCGCTGGCCATTGTGCTAGGTGCTGAGAGTACAAAGAGGAACAAGATCAAATCCTTTCTTTTAAAGGCTCAGCAGACTCTTAGAGCAAATCAGGATTAGAATTCAAAGAACAGGAGAACTGGAAGGAATCTGGTTGCAGATGAAGAACTCAGGCCCAAAGAGATTACGAGACTTTAGCCAAGGTGGCACAGATGGTTGGGACAGGGCCAGTTAACATACAGGCCTACTGACCCCTAACTAGGTCTTGTTCCTGTGAAGTTCAGACATTCAGCCAGGGTTTATTTAGAGCTTACTATGTCCCAGGTACCCTGCAGGGGCGGGGGTGGGGGGCAGAATTTAATGATTTAATAATTTAACAATTTAATTATTTATTTGGGAAAATTTGATTACTTGAAATTAGTTAATACTACAAAGCATGGTTATTCCATTAACCCCATAAATATAATACATATGCAAATAATGAAATGTGTACATTATCTGATTATTAAATTTATCTCTACAATGACCATCACTGCTAGATGGGAAAGCTTCCCTTACATCTTCATCATCCAGTATAATAAACACCACTGAATGATACCAGGTAGAGAAAGACCATTCTAAAGGTACATTGAGGAAAAGCAAATCAAAGCAAACAAAAGCAATCTGCAACTAAAATTAAGTAAACTGGACTGAAGGCACTAACTGGATGGTTCCTGGAGAACCCTTGAAAAGAAATCCAGTCTTCTCTCTAGCCACAAAGTCACTCAAAAGAGACAAGCACAGGCTGATGAGAAGATGGCTGTTGTGTTGGTCTAGTCTTTCTCCACGTCACTGTCTCAGTCCAAGATTAGTTTAAAAAGCACAGAGTCTGAGTGGTTAGGGTGACAGGCTCCGAATTCAGCCAGACTTGGCTGAATTCACTGGTACCACTACTTATGACCTTGGACAAATTCTGTCACATGCTATACCTCAGTTTCTTCACCTGTAAAAGGGGTGCTAATAACAAGATTATCTTACAAGGTTGTAGTGAGGATTAAATGAGATGAGGGCATGTCATAGTGCTTGAGTGAACTGCTCAATAAATAGGTACTGGCAAAATAGCACCCCACTCCAGTACTCTTGCCTGGAAAATCCCATGGATGGAGGAGCCTGGTAGGCTACAGTCCATGGGGTCACGAAGAGTCAGACGTGACTGAGCGACTTCACAACAATTTTGCAGTGGTCCTGGGGCCTGTTTTCTTCCTTTCCAGCCCACTCTGCCCTCCTCCATCTTCACCATTTCTCTGATCCTGTCCTTTGCCTCCGTCTCCCTCCCTGCCCTGCTTGCAGCTGTGCCTTGGACTTTTCCAAGGTGGGCATCCATTCTGGGACCTCAGAACAGGTGCTCTGTCCATTTTGCTGCTTGCTTCCCCTGCCAGGTGACAGGGGAGAACGGCAGGGCTGCATTTGGCATGGACAAACACCTGTCCTCTCTGTCACTACAGCCAGACACTGGCGCTGAGTCATGCTGCTGCTCACGACCGATGAGCTCTCAGAAGCTCTGAGAGAGAGACCTGAGAGGACAATCTGTCCATCCCTCTCTCTCCAGGTCAGGCTACTCTTCAATCTGCCAGGAGGCAAAAATAGACACAGGAAGATTCTATCATTCAGGGAGGACTGAAGAATCTTCAACATCAGGACATTTCTTCTTGTGCCTAAGCTCAATTTCAGATTCTGCATTTAAATTCACTTCTTATATTTATCTTTCATAGGTAAAAATAAACTTGAGATCTAGGTCATTGCAAATATATACTTATATATAGTATAATATACAGCATACAATATGCAGTATTCTGTGTAGCCATACAGAGTACTGCTTACTAATTAAGAGACTGAGCTCTCTGATTAGCTACCCAGTCTAATCCCAGCCACCTACTGGTGATGTGGTTTTGTTCTAAAAATTAATAAGTGATGCTCTCACTAGATCCTTGTATAAGCACAGTTCTCTGTTCATAGAAAGAATTCAACAGATGTTAACTATTGTTGTTGTTTAGACATATAAATACATAGTGAGAAGCCAGGAGGCTTCTTCAAGATTTCTGTTTTGCAGCCTAAATGACTACAGTTTGATTGTGGCTTTTAACCAATTTCTTCTATAACCTTATTTTTCATTTTGTATTTATTTACTTTCCTAAATCCAGAACCATCTACATAACGCTGGTTGACTCCAGTCAGCACAGGAAAAAATGTATATTTTATAGCTAATAGATTTCCCTATGCAGATTATTATGATTTGCAAAGAAATAAGTGATTTGATAGCAAGTATAACCTTTAAACATTTTACTTAACTCATTTAATCCTCAAAATAAACCCATTCATTATTCTTTCAGCATTGTCATACTTCATTGATTCTAAAAGTAAACTATTTTCCCACATTTTAACATCTCTGAAAGCATTGAAATCTTGCGGTTGATATGTTATAGTTGCATTGACAATCTTTATCTTTTTTGTCATAGGTGAAAAAAATGATATATCTTGCAAATGAGGACAACCCACAGTCAATGAAATAGGATATGAGATTTCCAGGCATTCTTTTAGGCCCCAGAGACATGGTGCAAAAGACTGCATAGTCCTTCATTTCATAGAATCCACTTTCTAATGAGAAATAAGGGCAATAACAACTAATATACAAGCGGCTGTAGGAACCGACGCAAGATTCATCTCGGGCTTGCAGGGGCCAAGGAAAGTTTCCTACTGATGATGAAGTCATCTAAGTGTAGGGTCAGGAGATGGCTAGTGGGTCACTAGTCAGTCAAAGAAGATAAGCAAAATCTGAGAAGCTAGGAAAAGCATGAGACACTCAGGAATTTGAATATAGTTCAGAATGCTGATTTAGAGCAGGGGAAAAGCAGAGGCTGTATCAAGATGGGCCAGGCAGACTTGGCAAGCAAATTGGAGGGTATCCGGAGACACTGGGGTTCTGCCGAAGCACAGGTGTTACTTCTATTTGGAAAAGAGCTGGTTTCAGGCTAAATGACAAAGAACAGGACTATAATTCCCTCTAATTCCTCACCTTAAACCCAAGGCTCTTTATTGCCCCACCAGCATCACCCAGGACAGGAGGTTCTTCTGTTGGCCATACTGACAGCAAATGCATTACTACATTTCCCTTTATTTTGGTTTCTGTTGAATTGATGTGTTTGGATTAGATGGAGAGGAGGCTAGAACCAGTGAACTGGTTCTTAAAGAATTCTCCAAGGTGAATATTGCCAGAATATTGCCACTGTCAGAATATTCGTGCTCAGTTACACCACTCATAGGATACATTTCACTGCCAAGCACATCCACAGTTGTGTCTATTAGATGATGGATATTGATGCCAGTCTTTTCTAAATGCATCATGCATTTACTTTTTGGCATATGCTTGAAAGTAAAAATATAAAAATTAAAAGCAAAGCTATGCAGAAATGAAGGTTCACAACTTCAAGTGTTTTATATTCTTGTATATGGTTATGGCATCAGAAATTGCAGTTCAATTTATCTTAAAGCTGCCCTTTCAAAGTAATACAACTCGAGATTGACTAAATTAAGCAATTTAAGTTGAAATGTGGCAAACAAGCTTACAAGACACTAATTTCTGAATTACATGGAGTAAAAAAAAAAAAAAAAAGATTTGAATGAAGGTATTCTACTGCAACCAGACAGTCTTGATTTCATATCACATTAAAAATCATTTCATTCACAGAATTTGTTGGTATGTACATACTGTTTTTTTTAAAGAATAGCAAAGAGCCTTTTTTCTTTTTTAGAACAATGACAATGTGAATTAGCTAATATCTTTGACTTACTCTAAAAAGAGTGTATCTATCGTTGCCTAGCATTTAAGTGTGTGTGTTTTGTGTGTTTTTTTGACAAAAGATATCTTTGGTTTTTATAGGATAAACAATGAATACAAATGCCATTGTTTAGTTTACAATAATATAACAATTATTAGTAGTTAAAAGGAATAATGGGTGCTTAGATGATAGCTTGAGACACGTATCTAAAGAGGACAAAGTGTAAAGTTTTTAATAACAGGGCAGACCACTGTCTATGGAAGACAGCTTAGGCACAATCTTGTCTGAAATAAGGGGGTTGAGTTACAGGATCAGTAACTTTGATTCTGTAAGCCTCATGACTTATTAAGACAGGTGAATGATAGGTGGATGGAAGAGAGGGCTACAGACTCAAAGAGTCATTTTTAGAATAGCCTGGATAAACTCAGTTTCAAATCCTAGCACTAATACGTCCCACAAACTCTATGACCTTGGGCAAACTACTCTTCTCTCTAGGACTCAAGAAAAATCATGTCTACCTTATAGAATTAAGTGAAACTCCACAGCCTAAAGCAGCTGCTGTATGATGTGTGTATAAAGAGGGACTCTTGTTAATACTGTTACTGCTGTGATTGCTATTACCATTATTACTACATTCCATGTTGCTGTTTAATTTTACTGGCATTAGATGAGGTAAAATGGTAGACCAGGCAACCGTGAATAAGGCACACTGCCTGTTTAGGGGTGGCATTTAGGCTTGCACATTCCCAATTAGCTTTTCAATTAACCCCAGCCTTGAGGAATATACTTCCCAACCACACCTGAAAGCTAAAGTAGGCCTGATAGGCTATGATGGGTGTAGGGTTTTTTTTTTAATTAGAAGAGGAGAAAATAAACTGTTACCTATGGCAAAAAGAAGCCCACATTTATAGAAGGTACTGAAACAAAATTACAGTGGCTGCCTCTGATATAATTTATACTCCCAAATGCTAAAACCTGCTCTGAATCTATCAATAGTTCTTTCACATTTAAGTATACTGGTCATTTTCTACAGAAAACTCAATGATCATCTTGGTTTATACCTCTTCCTTCTTTTTATAATAAAGCATGACAACATATAGTCAGCAACATCTATTCCCCTTCCTGTTTGCAACTATGTGATCTCTGCTGTTACAGTAATACTTTATAAGAATTCATCCAGCTTGCAGTATCATTTGTTAACTGCTTTCTCAGCTGAAGTATATTACTGTAATCACTGGACAAAACCTTAATTCACATAGTCAGTTTTAAATAAGCCACATGATAAAATGAAGTCCCCAGAATAAACTATTCCCATTCACTAAGCACCAAGTGAGGGCCTTGTTGTTCACTGTTCAAGGCAGCACACCTTTTAATTTATTCCAGGAACTCTGTGAATATAAATTCCATGGGGAAAAAAAATTGAGATGCTATTTTCATGTCAGTTATTATCACTTAGTGTTCAGAATTAACTCCTCTAGCTCCCCTAACAGAAGGACATTAGAGTTAATAATTTTTCCTTTAGTCTTTATCACTCAAGGAGCAAAACTTCAGTTCTCAAATGCTGATATCTCTAAGATAAAGTATTCAAGCTCCTTAACCCCATACCTGGTTTCTCCTTGCTTGTTCTCAGAAATGAAATGGAGATACTGAAGCCCCTTACTAGCTTCTTCCTACACTCAAGAAGCAGAAGCCTGTGTTAGATCCTTTAATTTCTGTACACTGAATTTCATTGAGCTGGCATTCTCCACATTCAGGCCCAAGCCTGAAGTAAGTGTCACTGGGTGATTCAACTTTTCTGTGCATACCAATTCAGCATAAGGCATTATCTCCCAGTGGCTTTCAGAGCCATTCGTGGGCTCTGACAGACCCTTCATCCATACAACCTATAATTTTCATAAGAAGGCACTTTTTCAAAGCACTTGCTCCAATAAGAGAGTCACTTTCAAGTCTCTTTCCTTAAAAGAGAAACAAAACAAAGCAAACCCCTCAAAACCCAATATATATGAAAACCCAATATATATGATGCTAGTACACGATAATTAGGCTTGTAATCATTTCACCTGTGATGCATGGGAAAAAAGGAATCAATTCTACTCCACCTTTGTCTCCCTATACTACACTTCCAGCACAAGTGCTACTTAATAAGTCTGACAACATTATACGATCCTCAGATCTGGACATTCTGAAAGGCTACAACCCTAAAATCAGAACTCGAAGGATTTTTTTCTCTTCTCACACTACGAACAGTCATATCTTGGCTTATCACTGAATTCTTGTTCATATTATCAACAATCCCACTCTGAAGGAACAGATAGCAAGTTGCAGTGAAGCAATCTTTACAACTGAGAGCAAAGACTGTGCCACAGGCCAGGAAAACCACCTCTGGGTCAATCTCAAGAGTAGATCTAAGTCAGAAAGGATGCTGGGCCAAAGATCACATCCTCAAAGTAATATGGAACAATCTTCGCTGCACAAAATGTTGTCTTTGGAAGTTTCCCCATCACCAAATTGGATACTGATTTCTTAAACATTGACCATTTGGCCAGTGCCTCTGAAAGCCTGAGTCAATTAGAGACGTGAGCTTGTTTTCCATCTGAGGACTTACAGGCCATGTTAATTTCTTAGAGAAAGATAACTCATGAGACAGATCTACATAGAGGTTCTCTAGAAACAACCAGTCATGCTGAATAAAAGAAATACAAAGCCATTCTCTAAGTGGACGGGACTATGTGATTATAAATAGAATTCTTGCTCGTTGTAAACACTTTTGAAATGATGGCTTTGTTGATTTGAAAAGATAGCAAGCACCCCTGTGGAGTCTGGTCAATGTTAGGCAGAGTCCCAAATATGTGCTCTGATGACATACACGAGGATGCAAGAACTGGAGGGAGGCTCAGGGATTTATCATGCCCTTTGCAGAACCAACCATTATAATCATAAAAATAATCCACTGGTAGCAACAAGTTTACTAGAGAGCTCCCTGAAGAAGCAAAGATTTCAGCTGCTTAATTGCTTTCACCCCGTGCCATTTAAAGGAATACCAAGTGTCTGTTGAGACACCATCAATTGACGGTTTCACCAAATATTTTGAATAGCTAATGACTCTACTGGACCACCACCAACACCCCCCTTCCGGCCCCCAGGCAGCCAGGCTCCAGGAGTTCCCCCTTTCTGTGAGCGGCATGGTCTACATGCCAGCGAGAGGCAGGTTCGCATCCCGAGCGGAAAAGACAAAAAAAACTGCGTCTGTACTCAAGACCAGCAGTCCAGGGCAGGCAGTCGGCAAAGCCGAAAAGGTAATCTTCATGTCCAAGCATTTCCTACCTTTTCGGATTTCGCCTTCCTGGCGTTGTGCACGAACCTGCGACCCAGCTTCTTGGCATACCAGATAGAGGCGAACATAGCGCTGCCAACGGAAGGGATTCGCGGTGAAGCGGCTGCACAATCAACTTCCCAGCTCGGCTCGGAGATCTGGAGCAGGGGGGAATCGGTCTGGAGCTGTCACTTGCAGGCTGTTGCTTTCTCAGTGCCTCTCATGCTGGCGAGCTGAGGCCGAGGGCGGGAGGAGGGAGGGAGGGGGCCGGGGGCAGGCAGTCCGGCCGGCCAGTCCGCAGGTACCTTCACATCCCGCCTGCGGGAGGTCCGCGCGAGGGGGGCGGGCGGGCGCTGCCTTCCCCGCCGGCGCACACGCGCATCCAGGCGGCTGAGTATCCGTCTTGCAGTTCTTGGGCTCTTGTTCGCCACCAAACTCCACGCGTGGCACAGGAAGGGCAGCCGCAGTCCGGTCGCCCTGGGCTCCGGGCAGCGGCCCCCTCGCCTGGCTTCCCTCGGCCTCGACAGTGCGTGCCGGCGGCGGTGGCCGCGCAGAGACGCATCCACACCCAGCCCCGCAGGTAAAGCGGCCAATAATTGGAGCTGCCGGGCACGCGGGCGGGCAGAGACCACCACGGACGCGGCCCTGCGGGCACAAACAGGTGTCCCCCGGGGCCCGGAGCCTGCCCCGAAGCCCCGAGAATAAAGGGCTGTTAGCGGGACTGAAAACAAAGCGACCTTCTCTGCCCCCTCCTCAAGTCCACTGGGGCCAAGGAAGGTCCTATCACTGCCTCCCAGCCAGCCTTCTCCACAGCTTACAAGAAAAAAACCAAAGCCACTTTATTTCTTTGAGGTTGGCCCCGGACAGACGGCGAGGTGAACTGGATGAGGTGTATTCCCTAAATGCCAGCGTGAAGGTCCTCAGGTTTTGAACTCGTTGGCCCCACCGCTGAAACCACTTGGGCTGATTTACAAGCCCAGGTTTTCTGCCTGAAGACTGAGTAATGGGGAGGGGCTTAAATCTACCTTTACTCTAAAACAGGACAGGTGACTCTTTTTTTTCCTTTTAAAACCCCAGAGTTTTCTTGCAGTGATATCTATTGTTAAATGGGGGATTTAATACCACTTTTGAACAGGAAGACTTATGGCAAGTCTTCAACCAGGCTCCTCTGAGGAATCCTCTCCTTTAATTCTACCACCATGTGCTTCCAATTTCAATTATCTTGGTGGTCGTTTAGTTGCTTAGTCGTGTCCAACTCTTGTGCAACTTCATGGACTGTAGCCTGCCAGGCTCCACTGTCCATGGGATTTCCCAGGCAAGAATACTGGAGTGGGTTGCCACATCCCTCTCCAGGATATCTTCCCAACCCAGGGATTGAACCTGCGTCTCCTGCATTGGCAGGGGGATCCTTTACCACTGAGCCACCAAGGAAGCCTTTTCAATTATCTTACTAGGGTTAAATTATCTTACATAGGGTTTAGATTATTATGAGGCATTTTAAAGGTAAAGTCAATTTTAAAAGACAAGTGTGTCTTCTGATGAGAGAGAATGGCTAAGACTTTGTCCATCCTACTAGAGTACAAAAATAAAGAAGTTGTTCATCTCAGCAAGGAAAACCTTCTTTCCACTGATATACAAATGAGACTCAATCCAATAAATGTTTTCCAGCTGATCTAATAGACATGCCCTAGGAGCACCTGTTGACCAAGGACAACGCTGCTGCTGCTAAGTCGCTTCAGTCGTGTCCGACTCTGTGCGACCCCATAGATGGCAGCCCACCAGCCTCCCCTATCCCTGGGATCCTCCAGGCAAGAACACTGGAGTGGGTTGCCATTTCTTTCTCCAATGCTGCTGCTGCTAAGTCGCTTCAGTCGTGTCCGACTCTGTGCGACCCCATAGATGGCAGCCCACCAGCCTCCCCTGTCCCTGGGATTTTCCAGGCAAGAACACTGGAGTGGGTTGCCATTTCCTTCTCCAATGCAGGAAAGTGAAAAGTGAACGTGAAGTTGCTCAGTTGTGTCCGACTCCTAGCGACCCCATGGACTGTAGCCCACCAGGCTCCTCCGTCCATGAGATTTTCCAGGCAAGAGTACTGGAGTGGGGTGCCATTGCCTTCTCCAAGGACAATGTTGAAACACAAATAAATGGAAAAGAATTCCCTTCTCTCATGATAAGTTACTTGAGCTTTACCCCCAGAGGACTGGGTCTCCATTCAACTGTTTTATAAAGTACACTGAACATCCTTCTAAGCAATTGGAGATAGAACAAGACAGTGTAGAATCAGGACTCACGTCCATGTTAACTCACTATGGGAAACCTGGTGCTTAGAAGAGTGTTGAGCACAATACATTCAATGTATGTTTGTTGAATAAACAAATAATCTGGGTTCTAACCCTGGCTTTTTTTCTAAATTGTTTCCTTATTTCCTCTGTGCTTGGATTTGCCTCATGTGTAAAAGAAAATTGGGCAAAACATTTTTCAGGCCCCCTTCCTGCCCTGTGCATCTGTAATTCTGATTCCGAGTCTGAGGGTCTTCACATGAATATGGTGAACACTGACTGAAACCGCCTGCCCAGGCCAGGCACCATAGTAGCTGTTGGCATGAGCAATTTTACAAGAGGTCTTGGTAAGGTACATGGAACTAATAAGCCGCTACTAACCCAGAAAAGTTTGGGAAAGGTCAAAAGGAGACTCCATGTGTCCTCCCACCTCCCAGAATCTTTTTTGTTGGCTATCACCTCCCAGAATCGTTCTTGCTGGCCACCTCCTCCCAGAATCCTTCTTGCTGGCCACCATCTCCCAGAATCCTTCTTGCTGGCCACCTCCTCCAAGAATCCTTCTTGCTGGCCACCTCCTCCCAGAATCCTTCTTGCTGGCCACCACCTCCCAGAATCCTTCTTGCTGGGATCCATCTTGGTTGAGCAACGTATGCACCACCCAGAAGGACCCCGAGTCAGAATGATTGACCAGACGCAACCTGGAAACTAATCCCATCACCATAAAACCCGAGACTGCAAGCCACATGGCACAGCAGTCCTACTCGGTTCCCTGACCCTCCTCCTCTCCTTGCAGGCGACCCTTCCCAATAAAGTCTCTTGCTTTGTCAGCATGCGTGTCAACGTGTTAGACGAGAGCCCCTTTTGGGCCCTGGAAGGGGTCCCCCTGCCTGCAACGAAAAAGAAATGTCTCGCACTCACCAGAGGCATAGGCTGTGGAAAAATGACTCGGCTTGGACCCTTCCACCTTCTTCACCATGCCTAACCGCCACCTGGGGTTTGGTTTTGCCATAAGCTGTTACTATTCCTCTGTGTTCTTCCTACGAACTCTACTTTCCTTTCATTTCCTTTTGACGCTCTTAGACAACCCCTGTGCAAAATTCACCACATCACACCTTGTACTCTGTGGGAAAAAAAAGTGCCACAGAAATCCAACAAATAAATGATAACTCCTGCTTAGCTTTCAAAGAGTTATTCAACAGGACCACAATTTACCCCAATATTGCTGTGATGTTAGAGGTATTCATTATTACTGCATACAAGTCTGTCTAAGCTGTGTAGTTAAGACTATTCAGTTAATAGAATAAACTCGATAAAAAGAGGAGGGAGGCAATTGTCCCTAAATTAATGAGTAGAAACTTCTGTTTTTAACATTTTAAGATGGAATTTGACAATAAAGAGGTGAGAGAAAAAAATATTGAGCTTTCAAATCACTGATATCATAGGGGAAATCAAAGAATGTTAATTTACTCTGATGGGATGCCAGTCATAAAATAATTTTTATACTTTCTTCATAAGTTAAGATTTTCTAAGTCACTAAAATTGGGTCTTGGTGAGATCTTTAATGCTTGATCATTTTGTTGGTTAGTTTTGCTTTTAAGTTCTTGTTGTTTAGTCGTTAAGTTGTGTCCAGCACTTTTGTGACCCTGTGCCAGGCTCCTTTGTCCTTGGGATTTCCCAGGCAAGAGTACTTGGAGTGGGCTGCCATTTCCTTCTCCGGGGGATCTTCCCAACCCAGGGATAAAACCCATGTCTCCAGCATTGCAAGAAGATTCTTTACCACTGAGCCACCAGGGAAGCCCTTTGCTTTTATATTGAACATTTAATGACCTTTTTCACATAGCTGACCTAGAAGCTTTATCAACTTTTATAGGATGGAGCTCTTAAGAAAGTAAGTTGGGCCTACCAGCTAAGATTTAACTTTAAAAATGATAATAACTATTGTTCCTTAAATAGGCATTCAGAGATAGAAGGCAGTGTGAAATAGGTCATTTTGTAGTCAGGGGCCACAGTCACGTTAGACAAATGCTTAACAATGTAAGTATTCACAATATATTTTTTTGAATATGTCCATGGCAAAGTAAGAGAATCCACAAACTTGAAAAGTCTAGAAGAGGCATTAGAAGCATATCTACAATGTTCAGTGGTAAAAGATGGTTTTTTAAAGTTGGGAGTCATGTCGATGGAATGAAGCCATTGCCATAGTTACACAGTCATCTTCACTGGGCTCTCACTGAGCAGGGGTGCCTGCTACAAAGGCGGTGGCAGCTGCCCAAATAAATCTTAATAGTCTCTAACCATTGCTCTGCTGATTGAGACAAATAACTTGCAGCTCTTCTGTGTATGGAAAACAAGTTTTTCAGATGCTTTCCATCTGTATATCATCAGACCTTTTCCTTTATAATTTCATTTTTAATACCTCTCATATGACAGAAACCTACCAGTGCAGCTGAGTTTGAGATGCAACATTAATCCTTTTAAGCAGCTTTTGGTTCATGCCTCAACACACACACTGTGTGAGTCTCCTTTGAATTCTCAAGGTAAATGCAATATTTAAATCAAGCCATTAAGATTATACAACAACATGTTCTGCCTAGTACACACGTGATTTTCTTTTAAAAGTCATCTAAATATATCATAGATAATTATAAAAACAGTAAGTATTAAGCCCTAGGAACTAATATCTGGTAGCTTGAAAAGCTATATAGGTTAGGTGTATGGTATATACTAAAGAAAATACATGTTTGAAACATAAAAAGTTAATGTGCAAAACCAATAAACACTTAAATATTTGTTTGATTTGTTTGTATATATGATATACATTCTTGATAGCCCTTAATATCCTTTATTAGTCTATTATCAAACAGCAGGTGTCAAGAACATGTTACATAGAATTTATGACTAAAAGAAGATAAACATAATATTTACCTTAATTTGCAGGGATGTCAAAATGTTGATGTTAGCTACTTCTATGGATGGTAGTGAATAGCGAGGATAAAAACAGTTACAGTTTGGTATAGTTGTGTAACATTTGTATCTTCTACCATGAGAATATATCCATGTTATTACTTATATGATTAAAAAGGTAAGCAATAGTTATTCACAAAAATGGAACTGAATAAGATAAAAGCCCTCCTCTCAAGGAGTCATATAGAGTTGGGGACATAGATGTATAAAACAATAAATTTCAATGCAGAACGGCATAACAACAGATGTGTGAAAAATAATGTGGGAGTTCAGAAAGAAAATTACTGCTTTTTGGTTTGTATATACGCCCAATAATGAATGTCAGCTAGAAAAGTGCAATAATTAGTGTCAATGTACATAAAAAGCAAAGGAATAGCTCACTCTTTCAGCATGTTTTATCTGTATGGATAGCAGGGGAAATGGTCACTCTAGTTTGTACATAAATATAACAACCACTGGCCCAGTTGCAATTAGTTGTATTTCTGTCTCAAAGAACCAACCACTCATGGATATGTGTGAAAAAATGCTTGAGCCACTACAAAGAATAAGCCTGCTAACTCTAATTATAATAGGCTAAGACTACTTTGATTCTGTTCTCAAAATCATCAAAGTCATTAATTCTTCCAAATTTGCTTTCCTTTAAATGTTTAATCATTATATATTTAGGCACCCAGAGACATAAGAAGGTAGTCTGACACACATGTACATACCACCTATATTTAATAAATGTTAACACACTGCCACATTTGATTCATTCATTTTAAATAAATAAAATCTTCATAATATAATCAAAATCTCCCACCTCAATCCACTCTACCTCAAATTCATCTCAAAATAATGTTCAAGAAACATTCTTCTACTTTATTTAAACACATACAATTTTAAAAGAGTTGATACTTCAAAATGTAATTGATAGTAGGAGCAGAACTATCATATGACTCAACCATCCCATTCCTGGACGTATATCCTGAGAAAACCATAGCTGAAAGAGATGCATGTTCACTGCAGCACTGTTTACAACAGCTAGGATGCGGAAGCAAGATGTCTATTGACAGATGAATGGATAAAGAAGTTGTGATACATACATACAATGAAATGTTACTCAGCCATGAAAAAGAAAGCATTTGAGTCCATTCTAATGAGGTGGATGAACCTGGAGCTGTTTTATAGAGCAAAGTAAGTCAGAAAGAGAAAAACAAATATTTTATATTAATGCAGAGCCTGTTTTATAAAGCAAGTAAGTCAGAAAGAGAAAAAACAAATATTTTGTATTAATGCACATGTATGGAATCTAGAGAGAAGGCAATGGCAACCCACTCCAGTACTCTTTGCCTGGAAAATCCCATGGACGGAGGAGCCTGGTAGGCTGCAGTCCATGGGGTCGCGAAGAGTCAGGCACGACTGAGTGACTTCACTTTTCACTTTCATGCATTGGAGAAGGAAATGGCAACCCACTCCAGTATTCTTGCCTGGAGAATCCCAGGGATGGGGGAGCCTGGTGGGCTGCCGTCTCTGGGGTCACACAGAGTCGGACACGACTGAAGCGACTTAGCAGCAGCAGCAGCATGGAATCTAGAAAGATGGCATTGATGAACCTAGTTGCAGGGCAGCAATGGAGATGCAGACACAGAGAGCAGACTTGTAGATATAGTGAGGTTAGGAGACGATGGGGCAGATTGAAAGAGTGGCATGGTGACATATATATTACCACATGCAAAATGGATACCCAGTGGGAATTTGCTGTAGGACACAGGGACCTCCCCCTAGTTCTCTGTGACAGCCTAGAGGGGTGAGATGGGGTAGGAGATAGAAGGGGAGATCAAGAGGAAGAGGACAGATGTATACCAATGGCTGATTCCTGTGGCTATATGACAGAAGCCAACACGATCTTATAAAACAGTTAAAAATATAAATCTTATAAAACAATTAAATATAAATATATAAATAATTAAATCTAAAAATATAGATCTTATAAAACAATTAAAAATATATTAAAAAATACAATTGATGGATAATAGGATGTGTACAATTTGAACTTTTATTACGAATTTCTTCAAAATTGACATTAGTAGTAGTTTATGAGTTCTATATTCTAGATGACACATTATAATCAGCTATTAATTTGTTAAACAATGTTTATAAAACTCCGGAGTTATATGTCTAGATCACACAAGTGTGCATTTAATTATTTCTGGGTTCTTTTTTGATCTATTTTAATTTACTCGTGCTAGTACCACATTATCTTGATGATTGTGTTTTATAATAAATATTGAAAGTGAAAGCGCCAATCATCCTTTTCATTTGATCTAACTTTTCAAATTAATTTTTGTAAAGTTGTAAAATTGGTGATTTTAATATTACATCCAATATTCCATATTATTATTTGAGAGTATTTTAATTTTATTTTGTTGCAGTAGAACTATTTCTGACCAAGCATGTCACTATTTTCACCAGTATTTATTAGTTTATAATTAATAGTCAAAATAACTCCCAGGTTTATTAATCTATTTTCTCATCATGATCCTTAGCATCCTAGCTCTCTGAGTTTTCCTTTTTACTGTTGTACATATTTTAACAGCTATTTCTGCAAAAATCTGTGATGGTTAAACATGTTCAATCTTTTCATATTTTTCCTGAACTGTCTACATTCACCTTAGAGTTTGAAGGACAGCATAGGTAAATAAAGATTTCTAGATTGACAATGATTTTCCCTCAGCATTTTGAAGATATTATCACATACCTTCTTCTGGTGTCTATTTTTTATGATAAGATGTCTGCTGTCAATCCAATTGCTCTGTTTTAAGAATATATCTCTTTTCTATGATTTATTTGAAGACTTTTCGTCTTTTTGAGCTGTAGCTTCAATACAATATTTTTCTAAAATTCTGCCTGGAATTCATTCTGTTTCTTGAGCCCAATTAATTGTAAGAAAAATCAGTCATTATTTCTTCTAATATGTCTTCCCCTTCATTCCCTGTTCTCTCCTCCTAAAATCCTGTTATATTTTTCCTGAACCTTTTCATATAACCCATTCCGCTGCTTCATATATTTTCTATTACCCTTCGCCTTCCTTCTTTGTGCCACTTTCAGGGTTATAGTCTCAGATCTCATTATTCTTATCTAAAGTTTGAATCTATTGTTTTACCTATCTACAAAGTGTTTATTTTCTAACGAATTATTACACATATATTTACATTTCTCAGTTCAGTTGCTCAGTCGTGTCCGACTCTTTGCGACCCCATGAACCAGAGCATGCCAGGCCTCCCTGCCCATCACCAACTCCCGGAGTTCACTCAAACTCACGTTCATCTAGTCAGTGATGCCATCCAGCCATCTTATCCTCTGTCGTCCCCTTCTCCTCCTGCCCCCAATCCCTCCCAGCATCAGCGTGTTTTCCAATGAGTCAACTCTTCGCATGAGGTGGCCAAAGTACTGGAGTTTCAGCTTCAGCATCATTCCTTCCAGAGAAATCCCAGGGCTGGTCTCCTTCAGAATGGTAGTCATAAGGGTAGTTATCTGCATATACTGATACGTCTCCAGGCAATCTTGATTTCAGCTTGTGCTTTATCCAGTCCAGCGTTTCTCATGATGTACTCTGCATATAAGTTAAATAAGCAGGGTGACAATATACAGCCTTGATGTACTCCTTTCCCTATTTGGAACCAGTCTGTTGTTCCATGTCCAGCTCTAAATGTTGCTTCTTGACCTGCATACAGATTTCTCCAGAGGCAGGTGAGGTGTTCTGGTATTCCCATCTGTTTAAGAATTTTCCACAGTTTGTTGTAATCCACACAGTTAAAGGCTTTGGCATAGTCAATAAAGTAGAAGGTGATGTTTTTCTGGAACTTTCTTGCTTTTCTGATGTTCCAACGAAAGTTGGCAATTTGATTTCTGGTTCCTCTGCCTTTTCAAAATCTAGTTTAAACATCTGGAAGGTCTCTGTTCACATATTGTTGAAGCCTGGCTTGGGGAATTTTGAGCATTACTTTGCTAGCATGTGAGATGAGTGCAATTGTGTGGTAGTTTGCACTTTCTTTGGCATTGCCTTTCTTTGAGATTGGAGTGAAAACTAACCTTTTCCAGTCCTGCGGCCACTGCTGAGTCTGGCATATTGAACGCAGCACTTTCACAGCATCATCTCTGAGGATTTGAAATAGGTCAACTGGAATTCCATCACCTCCACTAGCTTTGTTCGTAGTGATGCTTCTTAAGGTCCACTTGACTTTGCATTCCAGGATGTCTGGCTCTGGAGGAGGGGTGGTGAGTGACCACACCATCATGGTCATCTGTGTCATGAAGATCTTTTTTGTATAGTTCTGTGTATTCTTGCCACTTCTTAATATATTCTGCTTCTGTTAGGTCCATATCATTTCTGTCCTTTATTGAGCCCATCTTTGCATTCTAAATATTCCTTTTTCAAATCCTCCCAGTCTCTAGTTTCTGCATGTCACTGTACAGTTTTATTCTAAGATCTTCTTTAGCAAGCTTGTACTTCCTGTGGGAGCCCCAGGGCCCTTTGATTGTGTAATTGTTGCTACAGAATAATTTTGCACATTCTTCTGCTAAGTGCCCAGAGATTTCACTAGCTTAGGAGCAGTTTCATGTTTTTTGTTTTTTTTTTTTAGTTTCATGTTTAATATATTTGGCTTAGTGTTATTCTGTCCACATAAAAGGGTTAAATTCACCACCCCCACCTCCCCCCACACACACCTTTTCTATTCATAATAGAAACACTCTTCATTATTGCTTCCCTGAGCTAATGTATGAAGTTTTTAGAAGTCTTCTCATTAAATGAGAATTCTTTTAAGTTTTCAATTTTACATGGGGCTCTCAGTTTCATTTTTCTTCCCTCGATGATCCTAAGGTCATCTCTCTTGCCGTGCATGGGCATCTAATCCCCACACTCTTACCCCAGGAGGACCCACTGAGTTCCATATACCCCTTGGGAATTCACGGTCAGCTCAAGAAATCACTGCTCTGGCCATCATTTCATACAGAATCAAACTGGCTTCTCTCTTACTTAACACTCCCACACTACCCCCCAAATGAAACATGGAGAACTTAAGAGGCCTACATATGAGGTTTTAGTGTTTAAGAAGCATGTCTGACAGCAGTATGTATAAGATTTATTATAAAATGTTTCATGCAAGAGATTTCCAGGAAGTCACCTAATTAAAATGCTATTTAAAAGTCATTCTCATATGATAATTAATTAGCTAAAGTCAGTCGTGAGATAGACAACCACCATCACATTTGTCACCTTGACAAGTAATGTTGACTCTATAAAATTGGGGCAATAATGGAAACTATGCCATTGTGTTGATAAAAAGGCTCAAATGAGATAATACAAGTAAACTGGTTAGAGCACTACTTGGCACACAGTATAGGTGCAATAGAAATGTTATTTTTATTCTTTATTATGAATAAAATGTTGTCTTTATTCCCTCTAATCTTCAGGGAAGCCCCTATCCCCCCAAAAAGAAAAGAAACCATGACAGTCTAGACAGACAACATATGCTTAGTATTAGGAAGCAGAGAATGTTTTGTCTTTTTTTTTTAACTCTTTTTATGACTGCATTCAACCATCCTCAATGTTAAGAAGTCTACCTTCTTAAGTTATTTCCTCATTTTTTTTATTCCATTAGTACAGCAAACATGTCAGTTTTCAAACCCTTGTAAAAATCTTTCATAAAGACTTTCCATTTCACAAGTGTCTCTTTTCTGAGCCAAATGAATATTTTCTTAAGCTTTCTAAATAGTTTTTTTTGGGAGTCTTCTCAGAACCTCCTTTCATTTTACATGTTTTTCATAAAAATAAAAACTCACATGGATCCTGGATTTATATAGTAGTTCTAAATCCACATGTTGTGATTTGCCCACATGCTTACAATTAAATTTTGCTACAACTGGAGATATAGATCAATATGGCAATAACTATCAAAGGAATATATAACTGAATGGATATAAGTGAGGAGCAAAGTAAAAGAACATCAAGAAAGTAGCCAAGAAAGAATGGGTACCAAATAGAACATTCAAGAATTATGACTTATGAATACAAAAATCAATTAGAAAAGAGGACCAAAGACAGCTTTTTTGATAAAGCTACATAATGCTAAAACATGGGTAGAGTAATTTCATAACGGAGAATTCAGTTCAGTTCCTTGAAATGTATATGCCTTGCCAAAGTTTGCCACAGAGACATTTTAAACACCACCCATTTAATCAGAGCACTCTGGGAACTTCCTTATCAACTATGATTCAGTTCTATAGTCCAGTATTCTAGCTATCTCAACAGTAGGATTTTTCTCATCTGTGGAAGTGGGGTGCTAATTTGAGAGTCAGTGCTTTCAGTTTTATTTTCATTTTTACCAATTTGTTTTACCTCTGGATATAGTACTATGTAATTAATTTCCAAAGTCACCTTAAACTCAAATAATCTGTTCAGTTCAGTTCAGTTACTCAGTCGTGTCACTCTTTGCGACCCCATGGATCACAGCACACCAGGCCTCCCTGTCCATCACCAGCTCCCAGAGTTTACCCAAACTCATGTCCATCGAGNATAGTACTATGTAATTAATTTCCAAAGTCACCTTAAACTCAAATAATCTGTTCAGTTCAGTTCAGTTACTCAGTCGTGTCACTCTTTGCGACCCCATGGATCACAGCACACCAGGCCTCCCTGTCCATCACCAGCTCCCAGAGTTTACCCAAACTCATGTCCATCGAGTCGGTGATGTCAATTTAGTCCATGATAATAAGACCCAAAAATTGATCTGTAAGAAAATGGTCTTTTTTTTCTTTTAGACATAAAGAAATATCTTTCTTTCTTTATATTATTATTATTTATTGGGGTGTAATTGCTTTATAATGCTGTATTGGTTTCTGCCGTACAACAAGTGAATCAGCTATATGTATACATATATCTGCTCCTTTTTGGGGATCCCTCCCATCCCTGCCCCTTTAGGTCACCACCAAGATGAGAACGATCTTTCAAGGTCAATGGTTATTTTTGATGAAGTTATCCTCTTGCCGTATCGTCTTTAGGGTCTTCACCAAAGTAATTTCCGTTTCCCAGACACATTCTATGTAACTGTATCTTTGTGCGTGCTGTTTCCTCTGCCTGCAGTCCTAACTCTCCACCTCATTTCCTGCTCATTTTGGTCATTCTACATATGATGAATCTTTACACATTTTTTGAGCCTTGGCTCAACAATTTTCTGTGACACTTTTCCTGATCTCTCAAGACAGAGCCAATTCGTACTAATGCACCAAAACTAACATTTCCTGTTGCACTGTACACATCTCAGGTTTGGCTCTTATGACATTCATTTGTGATTACACTGAACTTAGATATTTCCCCCTAAATGACTGAATAATTCAAGGAAATTCCTTATTTATTTTTGTATCCTCAGAGATCTACATAGCCCTTTGCACATGGCAGGCACTCAATAAACATATTTGAATAATTTAATAGTTACTTGCTGAATGAATGAACAAATGAATGAGCATATCACTTAAATTGCTTCATACTCCTGGGAGAAGAAAGAAGGGCACTATAGAGGCACACAATAAGCATTTATTATTACCTTTTATTTGTATTTTTACCTCACATTCATCTTCATACATTAAGAGATAAATCAAAGTCACCGTTAGAAGGGTTCAAAGTACTTTGAAAAATAACATTTCAAAAGAGAAATCAATGAGACTTGTTGATTTGTGGCCTACCAACTGGCCTTTTTTTCACTTTTTAATTCCACCCCTTCCACAGATAGACACATGCAATCTTTTACAAAATTTAATATAGAAAACCATATTCATAAACAAATAACTCCTTTCACTTCCTTAAAAAGGAGACCTACGAATGAAAACATACAATCAATCTCTTCCTTTTCCATCTGCCTCCTACATAAAACAGAAACAGCAGCTGCTGAAATCCTCAGTGCAAATGTCAACTGCAGATAGTGTTACTGAAAATATTCCTGATATTAATTGTAACCTCTCTCCAGCTTAAAGAATATAAAGGAGACCAGCTTGCTAGGTGCCTCCTCTATGTCAGCTGATTTACTTAAGCATTGTTACATGAAATTATAAAGTATTCCATCTTAAAGGTATATAAACTATTTTGCCCACAAAAGTACCTAAAATGCCTGACCTCAGTATTTATTTAACCTATCCATTTTTACATATTCACATACTACTTCTATTGTTGTTTGCTAAAGTTATTTTAAAGTTTAATTTGACTCATCTTTTATTTAAATAAATTTATTTTAAATAAGCTTATCACCAGAATGAACAAAAGACTCATTCTCTATAAGTAATAAGTAACATAAATAATGAGTTGAGTTGAGTTGAAGTCGCTCAGTCGTGTCCGACTCTTTGCGACCCCGTGGACTGTAACCTACTAGGCTCCTCTGTCCATGGGATTCTCCAGGCAAGAATACTGGAGTGGATTGCCATTTCCTTCTCCAGGGGATCTTCCCGACCCAGGGATCGAACCTGGGTCTCCCGCATTGGAGGCAGACGCTTTAACCTCTGAGCCACCAGGGAAGCCCAACATAAATAATACATGATTATTAATAAGATTAAAAAGTAAAATAAAAACCAGAAGTAATTTATAAAGTCTAGTTGAAAAGATAATTGATGGTTTATGTACTAGATCTAATTTTTCTTGTCTAATTTAAATTAAAATATTTTTAAAATGTTTGCCATGTGACATCTTAAGTAAACCACACTTGAGGATGATCATCTGATCATCATAAGAAATCTCTGAGTCAGATAATATTATCTTCCTTTTACATATTAGAAAATGACATTTTTAAAAAATCAAGTAACTTAATCATAGTTAGCCCTTCCCTTAATTCTTGATTCTCAGAACTTTTCTAGTCATAAGAAAGAGTGTAACAGTACAAAAAAATATCATGCAGTAGCTTGTGATAAAATAGAAATAAAGAAAGAAGAGGACATTGCTATGAGTTCAGATAACATTTATTAGCCAGTGTGCTGGAATGGAGGAGACAGACATTCAATGAAAGAAAAATTTGAGCTGACACTTAGTAAACAGATCAAAACCAAAGTACATTTATTACTTGAAACAGCAGGAGTAAGAGTAAAAAGTTTGGAAAACATGAGATGTGTTTGAGGAATAGTGGGGAATGAAGAAGAAAAGGCTGTAGCCATACTGTAATTAGACAATGCCAATAAACCCTTAATTGTGATAAAAGGGTCAGAGCTGGAGAGTCAGGAGAGATGCGGAGGGAACAGAGGTAATGATGGTCTTACGGGGATGATGGCAGGAAAAAGGCAAGAAGCGACATAAGAAACATTCCTATTTAACACCTTAGAAAAGACTTGGATCCCGGATTCACTCTCATAACACAATACATGCCATTTAGTCAGTCTGCGGCTGCTGCTAAGTCGCTTCAGTCGTGTCCGACTCTGTGCGACCCCATAGACGGCAGCCCACCAGGCTCCCCCGTCCCTGGGACTCTCCAGGCGAGAACACTGGAGTGGGTTGCCATTTCCTTCTCCAATGCATGAAAGTGAAAAGTGAAAGTGAAGTCGTTCAGTCGCGTCCGACTCTTAGCGACCCCGTGGACTGCAGCCCTCCAGGGTCCTCTGTCCATGGGATTCTCCAGGCAAGAGTACTGGGGTGGGGTGCCATCGCCTTCTCCGATTTAGTCGCTCAGTCATGTCCAATTCTTTGTGACCCCATGGACTGTAGCCCACCAGGATCTTCTGTCCACGGGATTTCCAGGCAAGAATATTGGAGTGGGTTGCCATTTCCTTCTCCAAAGACAATACATAGCTTTTCACTACATTTGTCACATTGATGATGATATGAATATTCCTTTTCTTTCCTTGGGGAACATTCCTGAAAAAGTAGGGGCCGTGCTTGTGTTTCACCACTGTATCCCCATGTCTAACAAAGTGCCTGGGACATAAGAAGTGCTGTAAAACAATTTGCTAAAGGCTTGTATGGAAAAGGAATAACAGGAGACAGAATCTGTAAAAATGTGACAGATGCTTTAAAGGCTGAGAAATTGAAGTCAAAAGTAGTTAAAGATTCGAGCCCAGGGAGCTCAGAGATAGCTTTTAAGACAAAGAAAGCATTTGCTTCAGCTTGACTCCTTCTTTCACTATGCTTTCTATTTCTCCCCTTGTCTCATTATAATTTTAAGTACTCTTTATAGTCTCTTATGAAACCTTACCTAAATGATTTCTCAAAGATTTAACATAATTTGTTGATTATTCCTCACGGTAAATAGAGTCCATGTGAGGGTTCTAAATTTTCTTTGTAAGCTCCTCTAAAGCAAAGGATTTTTTTTGTAAAGGAAGTATTATTGATATTTTCTACTTCAGTGTATTCTAGGAGGTTTAACCTCTACCTTGGGGATTTCTATATACATATAAAAGGTGCAAGGGGTAAAAATGTCTTTAAATTTTTAGATATGTTCAAGTTGTGATGACTCTGGATAAAAAGGGTATATGTGTTAAGTAAGCAATGTAGTGAAAAAATAAAAATAAAAACCTTCTTCCATTTATTCATTTATTCCACACTTTTGAGTCTTACTATGCATCCACTGTATTTCTCAGCAATGGGAATATGATAACCAAACAGACAACAATTCCTACCTCATGGAGCTTATATTTCAGTGTGGGGAGGAGATAATAAGAATGATAAACAGCAATACGTATCATCTAGTAAATATTGATCTAAAAAAAAGTAGAACAGATAAATGGAATAAAAAGTGTTTTGGAGTGATGAAATTATTTGGTGGACTGGTTGAGGTAAACCTCCTGAAAACAGTCACTCCTGAATAAAGATTTTTAAGGAAATGAGAATAAGTCAGCATGAGAAATGAACATTCTATGTGAAAGACTATGACTAGCTTTGAAGACAGTATGAAGGCCAAGGTGGCTGAAGCAGAGTGAGAAGAAAGATCATATAAAATAAGATCAGAAAGTAGAGAGGTACGTGAAGGGAGAGTGGAAAGGAGAATGTGCAAGCCTCATAAGCTATTGTGGGCACATTGGCTTTTGCTCTGAATGAGGTTGGAAGCAATTTCAGAGTAGTGACATACTTTGACTAATGTTTTAATAAGATCATTCTTGCTGCTGTCTTGAAAGTTTTGACTGTAGGGGGTCAAAGCTGGAAGCAGAGATAATAATTAAGAAATTATTGCCATTATTAAGTTCAAAGGTAATGTTAACTTAGAAAAAACTAATGCACATGGGAAAAAAAAATAGTGGCTGGGTTCTGAATATATTTTTAAGAGACTGGATGTGGGTATGAGAGAAAGGGGGGAGGTAGAATGACTGCAGATCCACTGACATGAGCAACTAGAAGGCTACATGTACCACTGGCTGAAACAGAGGTTGTAATAGAGAGGGTTTCTTGAGAAACATAAGAAGTTTGGTTCTGGACATGTTAATTTTGAAATATCTTAGACATCTGAGTGGAGACATCAAGTGAGCCAGTGGATATACAAGTCTAGCATTTCAAAGAAGATATTGGCATATAACTGGTATTTAAAGACATGATCACTGGCTGAGTTAGTGAAAAAACTCAAAACCAAGTCCTTGAGCATTTCAACATTTACAGTTATCTATGTAATACATAATTTCCTTACTGAAGTAAAAAAAGAAAGTTGAACATTTATGCAATACAAGTGATGATAATGAATTTCCACCAGATTTAAACCTGGTAGGAAAAGTAGTAAAGCTAAGAGAGGAGTGATAAAAGGAAAACAGATAAGATCAATGAATATAAGAAAAGGTATGAGTCAAGAGATGGTTAGAGCCAAGGTACCTATAGGCATCTGAGGCTTGTATTGGATTTCATGTGGTTACAATGCTCATGGATTTAACATAAAGTATTTAATGTGAGTCAAATACTTAATTTACTGTTTTAATCAGCCTTAAAAGGATTCTATGATGTGGCTCCAGTCTATACCTAAGCAGACTCAGAAGATAAGGAACTTGCTGGAGGTCACTCAGCTAGCAATGGCACTGTGTGAATCCAGCCAAGGTCTGCCTCAGAAGCCCCTCTCCTAACCACAGATGGGGCAGCGTGCCTGTCCCTCGGTATCAGTCTTCTTTCCTTGGAGCAGGGATTTTAGCTCCTGTGACCTGTGTTAGGGATCAGAAAACCCTCTTTGTCATATTTTTAACTTATTTTTAATTGGAGGATAATTGCTTTACAAGGTCGTGTTAGTTTCTGCCATACAATAATGTGAATCAGCCATAAGTATACCTATATCCTCTCTGTCCTGAATCTCCCTCTCAACCCCTCTCCCCATCCCACCCGCCTAGGTTGTCACAAAGCACCGGATCGAGCTCCCTGTGTTACACAGCAGCTTCCCACTGGCTCTCTATTTCACACATGGGAGTGTATGTAGGTCAATGCTACTCTCTCAGTTCATCCCACCCTCTCCTTCCCCACCGTGCCCACAAGCCTGTTCTCTAAGTCTGTGTCTATTCCTGCCCTGCAGAGAGGTTCATTAGTACCCTTTCTCTAGATTCCATACATATGCATTAATATATGGTATTTGCCTTTATCTTTCTGACTTCACTCTGTATAATAGGCTTAAGGTTCATGCACCTCAGCTCAATGGACTGAAAATTGTTTCTTTTTGTGACTGAGTTAATATTCTATTATATATATGTAGGACAACTTCTTTATCCATTCAACTGTTGATAGACATCTAGGTTGCTTCCATTGTAAAAAAGAAAACAATGTGCTACAGTGAACACTGGGATACATGTATCTTTTTGAATTATATGCCCAGTTGTGTGATTGCGAAAGTGAAAGAGGAGAGTGAAAAAGTTGGCTTAAAGCTCAACATTCAGAAAATGAAGATCATGGCATCTGGTCCCATCACTTCATGGGAAATAGATGGGGAAACAGTGGAAACAGTGTCAGACTTTATTTTGGGGGGCTCCAAAATCACTGCAGATGGTGACTGCAGCCATGAAATTAAAAGACACTTACTCCTTGGAAGAAAAGTTATGACCAACCTGGATAGCATATTCAAAAGCAGAGATATTACTTTGCCGACTAAGGTCCGTCTAGTCAAGGCTATGGTTTTTCCAGTAGTCATGTATGGATGTGAGAGTTGGACTGTGAAGAGGGCTGAGCACCAAAGAATTGATGCTTTTGAACTGTGGTGTTGGAGAAGACGCTTGAGAGTCCCTTGGACTGCAAGGAGATCCAACCAGTCCATTCTGAAGGAGATCAGCCCTGGGATTTCTTTGGAAGGAATGATGCTAAAGCTGAAACTCCAGTACTTTGGCCACCTCATGCGAAGAGTTGACTCATTGGAAAAGACTCTGATGCTGGGAGGGATTGGGGGCAGGAGGAGAAAGGGATGACAGAGGATGAGATGGCTGGATGGCATCACCGACTCGATGGACATGAGTCTGAGTGAACTCCGGGAGTTGATGATGGACAAGGAGGCCTGGCGTGCTGCAATTCATGGGGTCACAAAGAGTCGGACATGACTGAGCGACTGAACTGAACTGAGTCATATCGTGGTTTTATTCTTAGTTAGTTTTTTTTTTTTTAAGGACTCTCCATACTATTCTCCATAGTGGTTTTATCAGTTTATATCCCAACAACAGTGCAAGAGGGTTCCCTTATCTCCTCATTCTTTCCAGCATTTGTTGGAAAATCCTCTTCTTATTCTCTGTGTTCCTATCTTTCAGTGTCTGTGGTGAAGTATTCCATGAAGGCTTGGTGAAAGTTCCATTCTGCCTCAAAGAATCTGAAGAGAGTTAAAGAAAGGTTTTGCTCATGCTAGGGCAAGATCATGTCAGGAAGTAGTTCTATCCTGGGTTCTACTAAAGGAAAGAAAATTCAGGGGGACTGTGCTAGGGTATGGATCCAGTGCCCTATCTTCATAATCTCATGAAAGCACTAGTAAATTAGACGATTAGACAGTTAGCAGTTAGAAATGCAGAGCTGAAGATCCAGAGGAAGTTGATAGCTAGAGGTACAGACTTAGGGGACTATCATCATGGTGAGGATGGCTGTCCATCTAGAAGAAATATGTTCTTACTACCAACTGAACTTAGGAAAAAATAGTACCAACCACTTTGGAAAAGTTTGGTAGTTTCACAAAAAGCTCAATGTGTATCTACAACATGACATAGCAATTCCACTTCTAGGCATTTATCCAACTTACATGAAAGCATATGCTGATTTAAAGATAGTACATGAAGTTCATAACAGTTTATTTGTAATAGCCAAAAACTGGGAATAAAACAAATGTCCATCAACAAAGGAATAGATAAAGTGTGTTATAGTCATATGGTGAAATACTACTCAGCAGGAAAAAGGAACGAACTACTGGTATGAGGAAAAGCATAGGTGAATCTCAGAATAACAGGCTGAGTGAAATAAGCCAGACAAAAATAGCATGTACCAGATGGTTCCATTATGGTTCCACTTATATAAAATGCTAGAAGATGTGAACTATCTATAGTGACAGAAAGCATATCAATTGTTGACCGATAATGGACTCAGTGAAAGGGGGGAAGTTGATGAAAGAGCACAAGGAAATTCTAGGGGTTGGTAGACATCCTCACTATCTTGATAAAGTGATAGATCTACAGAGGGAGATGTATGTCAAAATCTACCAAATTATACACTTTAAATATGTGCAAATTATTGTATGTCATTATCCCTCAACAAAGTGGTTAAAACAAGATGTAAAAGGATACTGGTCATCTAAATCTTCAAAGTTTTTGGTTTTCTTAAAAATGGGAGGGTTTTACAACAGACAAAATGACTTCGTGAAAAAGAAGTATAAAATAATGAAGAAGAAGAAACCAGGACAATTCAGCCAAAACTATTTCTTTTTATTTTTTTCTTTCTCCACCTAACTTTTGTTCTTCTCTCTCACCTACAGCAGTTTTCCTAATGAAATTTCACACCTGTCCATTTCTGACACCATTTAACATCTTAATAACAGTGAAAATATTTTGGGAATGTGTTTCTGTCTGGCCTTCATCACAAGTGGCTCAATAAAGAATTTAAGAAAACCCAATCAATTCTATTTTTGTTTCCATTTTATTTAGTTGGCTTTGGTATATAGAAACCAATTTAACCTGGTACTTAATTTTGATTTCAGAAATTGATTTTTACTCTATGTTTTGCTGTTGCTTAGGAAACAAAGTGTCAAAGTCTATACTAGAAACTATTAATCTCAGCAATCTTTGGCAGACAAACTCTTCCAAGAGATCTTGGGACTACTTTGAGTTCCCTTTCTTTCTCCAAATGGAAGGTAATTAGAGGTGTGTGTTTTCACAATTTGGAAGAAAAAATAAAAGAATATCAGTAAGGCTCATACATGCAACAATACATACTAGAACTTCATCACACTTTCCACTGAGCATTTAAAAGGGCATATTCAAAATATATTCAAGGGCTTAACAGCAAATCTAAATTAGGACTCCATATCCAGGAACATTTGGGACTTTAACTGCATCATGTTGGACAGTCTTCCCTGATGGGGAAGGGCTGCTTCAGATTCAGGTATGTGGGCCAAAATGATCAATTTGTTTCCTGTCGACACAGCTCAAATTACATTCTTGACTCTGTAACACTGAGCTCTTTCCAGCACATCCATTAAGGGAACTTGGCTCACGTTGAGGATATCTGTAAGACCTAGTCTATGAGAGCAACCCTAACCCTCGCCAAGGGAATATGGAACCCTGGGTTCTGAGCAGCAGGGCCTTCATCTCAGCACTGAATAAGCCTGTTGATCAAACCCACGCCAGATATCTCTGGGCATTTGGATAGGCCAGATTCAAACTCCCTCAGCTCATTCACAGAAGCTCCCTGGACCACATTTTAAATAATTTTACTTAGAAACATGAATAAATAGTTATCCACCAGAGATAAAAAATAGATGGCAAGTAGTTATGTGAGAAAATAATTATTTAGTATTAGAATCAAGCAGGCCTGACCCAGAGCAACCTAAAAAGACATCAGCATATGGTATTTTTTTCTCACAATGTTTTAAGAATCTAGTTCATGTAATTCACATAATGATGATAAACGATATTTGTCAATTATTTGATACGTACAAGACTTGGCCCTAAGTGGTTTACATGCAGTTCATACCTCATTACGACTCTGCCAAGTCAGAAACTAACTTCACCGTTTTGATACAGATCTCCTAAAGGGTCCCTGTTTTGGTATTTGTGCTGTAAATATACCAAGAGCACACCCTCCTGAGGTCTCATAACTTGCTCTAGCTTCTGCCTGGAATTCTCATCCCGAGATAGCCACAGGATCATTCCTTCGTCTCCTTCAAGTCTTTGCTAAAATGACACTTTTACAGTGAAAGCTTTTTGTTGTTGCTTTTTTTTTTTTCAATACTAAATGTGTTAGCACCTACAGACAACCCACTGGAAAAGTCCCTGATGCTGGGAAAGATGGAGGGCATCAGAGGATGAGATGGCTGGATGGCACTCCAGGTGCAGTGAACATGAACCTGGGGAAACTCTGGGAGATGGTGACGGACAGGGAGGCCTGGTGTGCTGCAGTCCACGGGGTTGCATACTCAGACACAACTGGGCGATTGAACAACAACATCATTTTCACTTGCTTCCTCTCCCACCATCCACATTAGAATGCACGTTCTGTGAAGGCAAGGAATTTGACTCTTTTAAAAAGTTTACCAGCTAGAAGGATGCCTGGTCTCCATAGGAGACCAGGGAGATGTCTGGTTTCCCACCATCCACATTAGAATGCACGTTCTATGAAGGCAAGGAATTTGACTCTTTTAAAAAGTTTACCAGCTAAAAGGCTGCCTGGTCCAAGTTCTGTGAAGGCAAGGAATTTGACTCTTTTAAAAAGTTTACCAGCTAGAAGGATGCCTGGTCCATTATAAGTACTTATCAAATAATTGGAAGTGGTAAGTGGAAGTGATGTGGCTTTAAGTAACAATCACTTATTATCATAAATGAGGCTAAAGACAAAAGCAAAATCTTTAAACCATTGTTCATAGTTTAAGGTTAACCATTAGTTTTGGTAATAAATCATGTTCAGATAATTTCATCTAAACTTACTTTCAAAACAAAAGGTTAAATAATTTAATGAAGTGGGCCATTCTTCAGAGTTTATTAGCAGGTATTAGGTGCAAAAATATATGTGATAGCTTAGGCTTTGCTTTCCTGAAATTTCCAATCTCAGGAGAGAAAATCTATAATCTAAGACAATTAGAAGACAATATATTAAACAGACACTTCTCATTTATTCCATTCATTCATGTAACAAATGACTACGTTCATGTGCAAGACATTCTGGGTGAGGTCCAGGAAACATAGAAGTAAGTAAGATATACTTCCCTACTTCAAGGAGTTTACAGTCTGGTAGAAGAAAGTAGGATTTTCTACAAGATAAAACCTGTTCAATGAATAAAACTTGGTAAATGGAATAAAATGTGCTAGAATTGAATAAAAAGATTAAATGTTTTGAGAGTTCATTAGAGGGAAGATTTTCAAAGGCAGTATGTCACGAAGCACTAAACTGAATATAATCAAATGCCAAACTGTATGGCAGAGACGATAAAATGCTATTGCCTATCACTCCCGCAACTGAAATACACCAGGGATCTTGGTAAGCTTTCATGCAGAAAATAACATATGCCAAGACTCATATTTCTCTTAGTTCCCTGTGAAAGGGCGCTAAACAGTAAACAGAGTATAGCCCTGAATGGTGTTTCCAGCTGTTCCTGAAAGCAGTTTGATAACCTCAGTTTGGCTCTTCACTCCCAGGTTTTAAAAACAAACTAAAAAGAAAGTCTAATATTAGTTTTCCAAAGGTTAAATTTATAATTGAATTCATGCAAAATTGATGAAATACAACAAAATCTCAAGAATGCAAGCTGTCACTTCACATGTGAAGTATTACCTTCTAAAAAACAGAGATAAACAATGCAATCTATACTTCCAGCATTTGTCTAATTTTTTTCAGATGGAACAAGTGCTGCTAATTATTATAAAAAACCTAAAATTACATTATATAAAACAAAAGTGAAATTTATCTGGAATTCTGATATCCACCTAAAGGCTGGAAAATTGGTGTGTGTTCTTCCGTATATAGGTGCACACACAGATGCAGCAATAAATGTAGCAACTCGTATGATTACAGATGATAATTTCCATATTATGTTAGCCATTATAGCAAGAAATTGGACCGTCATTCTGTGTGCTTCAAAGACATGATTTCTTTTGGCTGCATGCTATTCCATCTCACGGTTGTGTCCTCTGTTATAAACAATCCCATGGTAAAATAGGTACACAAAAATGTTTATTTGCTTTTCTGATTATTTCCCTAGGATGAATTCCTAGAATAAGACTAAAATGGTGACAGCATTTTTGAGACTCTATGAAGTGTTGCCAAATTGCCTTCCAAAATGTTACATGATATAAATCCTGTCCAGCAGCATCCTGGAGTGAACATCTTCCCACACTCTTGGCAACTGGAGCACTGCCATATTCTTTTTTATATTACATGCACATTTGTATCTTTTATTTACATTCTTTTGAATAACTGATTGAGAATATTAACAAACTTATTTGAATTTATCTTAATATTTAGCTGTGTAGGGTCGTGGTGGTCTTTCTATTGATTTGTAAAGGCTCTTATAGTTATAATATAACTGTTTTATTTGTGGCCTTGCAGCTTTTTATATTTTAAAGATATATTTTAAAATTCTTATGCAGACAAATCTTTTTTTGTATGTAAGCTCTTCTATTGTATTTATGATTAGAAATTTCTCAAAACTGAAATCAGTTAAATAAGACTTCATGGTTTTATTTTTATATTAGTCTATTAATGCATATGAAATCAGCTTGGTGTTTGACAATAGAAATAACTGATCATGTTTACTGAGTAAAGATTATTTGCCAAACAATATACTAAATTATCTATTTGTGTGTGTTAGTCACTCAGCCGTGTCCAGTTCTTGACGACCCCATGGACTACAGCCTGCCAGGCTCCTATGTCCATGGAATAAATTGTCTACTTAATTCCCATAACTACTTTATGACTATTATTAATACTTATATTAACAGATATTGGAGTAAACTATTATTGTCTCTGTTTTATACATGAGGAAACTAAAGTTTAGAGAGGTTGATTTATTTATCCCAAGTTATATGACTAGTAAGTGATAGACCTGTTATTTGAATGCTGAAAGCTTCCAGAATTTGCTCTCTTAAGTACTTTTTATACTAGTAGGAATGGCTCCAACTGTATTACCAGTTTTCTGAACCCCAAGTCTTGAATAATCTATTTGTTTTTCTCTGATTTACATTAATTCCTTCATCATATATGACATTATTTTCTACACTAACCTCTGTTTCACAGTTAGCCATTTTACTGAATTAGTCTGTCAGCCAATTCTTGAGTCAGCACTACACCATTTGTTAATTGTTACAGCTTTGTAATGCTTATTAATGGCTATGTGCAGTAGGACAAATAGCCCATTCACCATTCTACACTTTGACAGCTAGCATTACTCTTCAGTTCAGTTCATTCCAGTCACTCATCAGGTTCAATTCTTTGCGACCCCATGAATCGCAGCACACCAGGCCTCCCTGTCCATCACCAACTCCCAGAGTTCACTCAAACTCATGTCCATCGAGTTGGTGATGCCATCAGCCATCTCATCCTCAGTCGTCCCCTTCTCCTTCTGCCCCAAATCCCTCCCAGCATCAGAGTCTTTTCCAATGAGTCAACTCTTTGCATGAGGTGGCCAAAGTACTGGAGTTTCAGCTTTGGCATCAGTCCTTCCAATGAACACCCAGGACTGATTTCCTTCAGAATGGACTGTTGGATCTCCTTGCAGTCCAAGGGACCCTCAAGAGTCTTCTCCAACACCACAGTTCAAAAGCATCATTACTCTTACCATCCATTTATTCCTCTAAAAAAACAGGATCTTTCTGTTAGGTTTAAATGCTTTATTAATTGGTCTATGATGAACTGTATTAAATATGGATAGAAATTAAGATTTTTCAATATCACATTTCATCTGCAGGAATATGGGTTAACTTATCATTCATTCAAATACCTTTGACATCAATCAGTAAAATTTTATAATTTTCTTCATCTATATCTTGCATAGATGGAAATAGACTTATTCCTAGGTATGTGGTATTTTTTGCTGCTGTTGTAAATGGAATATTTAAGCCCATATTTTCTCTTTATTGAGGTAATTAGGGAAGCAACTGATGATTGTTTACTACTTCTCTTATATCTTTCTCCAACACCACAGTTCAAAAGCATCATTACTCTTACCATCCATTTATTCCTCTAAAAAAACAGGATCTTTCTGTTAGGTTTAAATGCTTTATTAATTGGTCTATGATGAACTGTATTAAATATGGATAGAAATTAAGATTTTTCAATATCACATTTCATCTGCAGGAATATGGGTTAACTTATCATTCATTCAAATACCTTTGACATCAATCAGTAAAATTTTATAATTTTCTTCATCTATATCTTGCATAGATGGAAATAGACTTATTCCTAGGTATGTGGTATTTTTTGCTGCTGTTGTAAATGGAATATTTAAGCCCATATTTTCTCTTTATTGAGGTAATTAGGGAAGCAACTGATGATTGTTTACTACTTCTCTTATATCAAGCACATCTCTTGAGTTTTGGGGAAAAAACAGAAATTAGTCTTCTATCAGCTATATCTCATTCTGTTTCATGCCATATTTTAGTGTCCAGAAATTTCAAATAATGTTAAAGCATAACAGTAATAACAATTACTTTCTTTTCCTCTAACTTTAATGGGAGTTCTTTTAGTATTTCAATATTAAGTACAGGAAAAATTGTTAATCTGGGATAGTTATTATTTATAGTGTTAAACATGTAGATTTTTATTTTTAGTTTTCCAAGAGATTCTATCAGGAATGAGTGTTAAATTATATTAAATGCCTTTAACATGTATTAGAATGATACTTTCAAGTTTTATTTTAGATGTTATGATTTATGGTAATAGATTTCTAATTAAACCATCTTTGCCTTTCAGGGATTCATTCCTAGTTATTTTTCATAAATGATTCTTCACTGATGTTAAATTTTATTGGGTGCATTTTATTTAAGAATTATTCATTCTTATTAATGAGAATAGGTCATACTATTATTTTTATGCTTGTCTGTTTCTACATCCAGATAATTTATAAAGTGAACAAATAAATTAACAAATGACCAATTATATTGGGTTTGCCAAAAGGTTTGTTCAAGTTTTGCTTTAAGATGTTATAGAAAACCCAAATGAACATTTTGGCCAGCCCAGTACTTGGAGGATTTGCTAGATAAAGCATTCCAAGGATAAAAACTTAATATTTGTACTATACATAGTATAATATGAATATATAACATTCATATTTTTAAAAATATATGATACTTAGGTATCATATAGCTTTCACATTGGCTCATTTGGGGATTCCCTGTACTTTAGTTTTTCTATTAGGGAAAATATCATTACATTCACTTAATGAATATATCCATGAATTTTACCACCTTAATGTCATTTATATCAAACATAAATAAGTTTGGGCCAGTTATTTATCAAATATAACTTTTACAATAGTGCAATTAATTTATTTACTCATGTATTCAAGATGTTTTATTGAGTATCATGCATCAGCTACTTCTCTAATGCTCATGGTACTGTGAGAAATAAGACATGTGTGGTTCTTGCCCTTGTAAAGCTATTCTTTGATATACATGAAGAATATAATGCTGATCAAAGAAAGCAATTTGCCCAAATCCACATATGCTATAAATGGAGAAATTATTTTACTGTGCGACCCTATAAAATTTTCAGTGGATAATTTTTCAGGAAATAGCTTCCATATATGTGTAGTACTTCATAATCAATTTGATCTAAAGGCAGTAAAGTCAATAGGATAACCCTTGGAAATTTCTTTAATTCTGCAAGGCTGCAAATCCTATCAGTTCACTAGAACTGCATTGTCAGAAATATGAAAAAATAGAAAAATTGTAACAATATTGACTTTTACTCCTCAAAGGCTAGGAGTTATAACTATTTCTCTTCCCGTCCTTATATTTTGGACTATACACACACTCATCTTAGCATCCCGAAAGCATTTCAAGGTAGGAAATTATTTCCACTTTAGGCTTTATAAATGGAGACTCAGAATTTAAAATAAATTGGCCAATGTCATATAGCAAGTAAAGGATCTAGATCTCAAATCTAGGACAGTCTCTCTTCTATGCCTTTCCCAATGTATGTTTCATAACTATATTAACTGCAAGAATATTATGTGAAGGCTAAGTGTTTCTAAAATTATTTAATATGAGTTATGCTTTTAGATATCTTTTTAAATGACCAGAAATGAGAAAAAAGTTAATTGGGCTGCCAATCAATCATAAATAGGCAGAAGTCCAAAAATGATGAAGAAACTGATCAAGTATAATGGGTTCGATACTGTCATGACTTCATAAAAGCCTTGATAAAAGAATAAGCCTTGGAAAAAAATTCAAAAGTAATTTAAGGAGTAAAAAACCTAAGGATAAAAGTTAACTGGCTTTATCACAATTCTACTGAACCAATCCATACTGAAACTTTCTTTTTGGAGTAGAGAAGGGTACCAGTTTGTAACTTTTCAAAGGTACAAGCAGGCTTCCCTTGCAGCTCAGCTGGTAAAGAGTCTGCCTGTAATGCAGGAGACTTGGGTTCAATCCCTGGGTTGGGAAGATCCCCTGGAGAAGGGAAAGGCTACCCACTCNAGAAGGGTACCAGTTTGTAACTTTTCAAAGGTACAAGCAGGCTTCCCTTGCAGCTCAGCTGGTAAAGAGTCTGCCTGTAATGCAGGAGACTTGGGTTCAATCCCTGGGTTGGGAAGATCCCCTGGAGAAGGGAAAGGCTACCCACTCCAGTATTCTGGCCTGGAGAATGGAGAATTCCATGGGGTCACAGAGTCGGACACAACTAAGCGACTTTAACATCACTTCACTTCTGATACATGAAACTGAGTTCTGAGAGAGAAATAACCACATTTTACTTATTGTTGGGTTCCTGGTACCTGGCACAGCATGTGCTACATAATAGCCATTCAGTTAATACTTGCATCAATGAATAAATGAGCCTCTAGAGGGAAATCAGTGCAAACATCTGAAAGACACCAGAAGGACAGTCAGTAGATTCACTTTCCTTGATCTGATTCTGCTACTAATTGTCACTACTGTTGAACAGAGTTTTAAGTTTCTTATGCCTCACTTTCTTCATCAGGGAAATAAAGAGGAGGAGCTAAGGATCCCACAGGTCTTTATTCACTCTAAAATTCTATGATCTCCAATTAATAATATCAGCATTTTTATTTTCTTTCTTTCTTTTTTTTTAACAGATTTCTTACACATCAGAGAGGAGAAGCTCCTACTTATCAAAACTCTCCCCAGGCAGTCAGGGACTCTGACCACAAATTAAACCACTTAGAGCCTTTCTGGAAG
Organism: Oreotragus oreotragus; assembly: GCA_006410675.1. Classification (NCBI taxonomy): domain Eukaryota; kingdom Metazoa; phylum Chordata; class Mammalia; order Artiodactyla; family Bovidae; genus Oreotragus; species Oreotragus oreotragus. Next base: position 107,305 of record SJYX01019082.1, on the reverse strand, counting down.
CAATCACCACAGATCCTATATTCTTGTTTTCCTTAGGCAGTCTTTTTAATCACTATAAAATAATGATTCTAAAAACTTTTTTCCATGATTTATTAATGGTGCAAATAAACATATACAAGAGCTGAAATTAACTGACAGAGTGACGACTGTGCTTTTAAACATGAATATAAATCTAATTTTCTAGAAAGAAGAAACATATTACCCAGTATCTCTAATGTTCTACTTGTCCAGCAACTGAGGAATGACCCAGTGTTAACAAGCTAATACAGCCATTCTTGTTGCACAAGGCTATAAAGTCATGAGTGATCACTTTTCCACACATAGGACCAAATATTTATTCCATTTAGAGGGATGCCAGTTTGGTTCCACAGAAATAAGAAAATAATTATGAACGGCTTCACTGTGAAATACTTTTTTAGTTTTTCTTTTCTTTAACACTAAAGTGGAAAGGACTACATCATCACCCACTAGAGATTAGAAATGCAAAAATTCAATGACGTTTCTCTGTGTTGACTTTAGCTGGGTAGGACTGTAGTGGCCTGCTTAATAACCAGCCCCAATTTTTGTAGGAACAGTCATAGAATCTACAAAGAGTTCAGCAGGCCCACCCATAAAAATCACATACCTGGTGTGAGGGCTACAAAGAGAGAAGAGTGTACCACATCCTAGAAGTGTAAGGGCTAACTCTGGGAACTCTCAGGCACACAGATGGGGGTAGGTACTTGTCATGTGTGCTGTGTGCTAAGTCACTTCAGTCATGTCCAACTCTTTGCAATCCCCATGGTAAGCCCACTAGGCTTCTCTGTCCATGGGATTCTCCAGGCAATAACACTGGAGTGCATTGCCATGCTCTCTTCCAGGATATCTTCCCTACCCAGGGATAGAACCTGCGTCTCTTACGTCTCCTGTAATGGCAGGCGGGTTCTTGACCACTAGCGCCATCTGGAAAGCCCAAGTATATAGTTTCCTAATTTACTTTTATTGGTTACAAAGTAACCTTCAGAAAGAGAGATGGAATGTCAGAAGAAGAAAAGACCAGAGACCTCTGAGCCAGCCCGCTTGCCTTAGAGACAAAAACCTAGGTCTCAGGGAGGTTCATATCTTGTCCAAGGTCATACCCAGGAGCCAAGCCAGGTCACAGACTTTGCTCTCTAGATCCCAGTGCAACATTCTTTTCTCTGCTCCTCGGACAGAGTTGTACTTCTGCAATAATCCTCATTGGATATGTTCTCCGAGAATACAGTTGCTCAGAATAAGGATAGCTCAAGAACAGAACCACATTTTACTTATTGGTGGGTTCCTAGCACATGCTACATAATAGCCATTAGTTAAGGCTAGGATAAATGCAGGAATGAACCTCTGTAGCCCTAGAGGAATCAGTGCAGATGATTGAAAGACCCTGGAAAGACAGTCAACAGATTCAGATGCTAGGTCTGATTCTGCCACTGTCAAGGGGTCAGGGTACAGTCCATTCTCCTCAGAAATTTCAGAGATGTTTGAAGAGGAGGAGGAAGGATAAAAGAGTAAGTGGCAATAACTCAAGAGCTTGAGCTCAATTTATTCTGAATGACATTAAAAATAGACATGGATTATCAGCACTATATCAGAAAATGTCTTCTCCCAGAATAGATAAGTGGATACATAAGATGTGGTATATAGATATATATTATGTATATGTATATATATATATATACACACACAATGGAATACTCAGCCATTAAGAAAATGAAATTTTGCCATTTGTGGAAGGATCGGAGAAATAGGTGAATGGGATTAAGAGGTACAATTCTCCAGTTATAAAATAAATAAGCCGTGGGAATGTAATATATACCATAAGCAATATGGTTGATAATATTTTAATAAATTTGTATGAGGACAGATGGTTACTAGAGTTACCACATGATCATTTCATAATGTGTGTAAATGTCAAATCACTAGGAAATACACCTNCCAGTTATAAAATAAATAAGCCGTGGGAATGTAATATATACCATAAGCAATATGGTTGATAATATTTTAATAAATTTGTATGAGGACAGATGGTTACTAGAGTTACCACATGATCATTTCATAATGTGTGTAAATGTCAAATCACTAGGAAATACACCTGAAACCAACATAATATTGTACATCAGTAAAAAATTTGGTAAACTTTTTTGAATATGTATTCAATTAAAACTTCAAGATGATGGTATAGCAAAGGGACTTGGTGTCACAAGAAGGACTAAAAATAAACACACCGCATTTACAGAATCTACTGGATTTATGATCACTGCCCAAATTCAGAGAACATTCCAGGTGGAAAGTTCTTGGCTGTTGGAATGCCCCTATGTGTAGAATATAACAGTGAAGTCAATCGAAATAGGACATCATCACACATCTGATCCATTCTCATTACCATGGACCCACAGCAGGGTATGCTGCCTGCTTTGGTAACTCAGAGTTCTTTTGTACAACGAACTGTGATTACTTCATAAAGGTCAGTTCTCCCAAATCCCTGGAAACCATGGCACACCAACCCACCAAGATCACAGAAGCAATTAAAAGTGTTTAACTGGGAAGGTTGCCAGGACCAGATGGCTTCTACCAGTGGGTTTTGGTTTTTGTTTTAAACTGCACAACACTAGGGAAACAGCATTTATTTGCCTCATATCTATTTTTTAGTGGTTTTTTCATATTTATAAAATAATGCACTCATCATAGACATTCTCATTACACGGACATTAGAACGTGGGTCATAAGAGACAATGACAGAGTCTTTCCCCTGCCCCCATCACGTCCATTGTGATTCAAATCAGCTCAAAGTTTGCCATATATACTCTACCATTATGAATGCCTATAAAATCCTACTTCTGTGAAGTAAAGAGTTCTGCAAGAGCTTTTGGAATTAGACTACAGGATAATCTATATACTAAGAAAGGGATCAGACAAACTTTAACAAAACGGTCACTTTGTGCTGCAAAAATGCTCTGTACCCCTAGTTTTGTAGTTTACAGTTGCCAAACATTACCATTTATTATCTGTAATATCATTATTAATATATCAGATTTATTTAACTGAGATAAGGATTCAGCTTAGAAGCTTATTTAAATCATACCAACATAGGGTGGCCATGGATCAAATCCTGGATCTGATGTTTCCTATTTTTTTTTTCTTCTTTCAGCAAAATGACCTTGGGAAAACCATTATCTCTTCTGACCTTTGGAGATTATCATTACCCATAATTAAAACAGTATGATATTTGTACATTTAAAGTACAAAAAAAAAGGTTGAGAAAAAGACCCAAATATATTATATATATATATATATATATAAAATTTGGTGTGTGATAAAGTGGCATCTCAAATCAGTGAGAAAAAAATAAATTTATAATAAATAATACTGAGACAACTGGGTAGTCACTTGGAAAAAGATAAAATTAGATCAGTACCTCACATCGTACACTAGAATAAACTCCAAATGGATCAGAGAGCTGGATGTAAAAAAGAAAAAAAAGAAAACATGATTAATTCCTTAAAATATAAGATAGGAGAAAGCTTTTGTAAACATGACTCAAAAATCCATGAGCAATAACATATATATACATATATGTGTACATGCATGCTAGGTCACTTCAGTCATGTCAAACTCTGCAACTCCAAGACTGTCCGGCTCCTCTGTCCATGGAATTCTCCATGCAAGGATACTGGAGTGGGTTGCCATGCCCTTCTCCAGGTGATCTCTCCAACCCAGGGGTCGAACCAGCATCTCTTATGTCCCCTGTATTTGCAGGCAGGTTCTTTACCACTAGAGCGACCTGGAAGCCCACATATATGAGTATATATATGAGCAATAAAACCACATATATGTATATATTTATGTTTTTCAAAATATGAATAACAAATTATAAAAATATACTTGCAACTTAGATAATAGGCACAAAGATATAATACTTTAACACAGAGAAAGCCTCTAGAAATCTGGAAGGAAAATACCAAAGGCCCAAGAAAACAATGGGCAGCCTATACCCAAAAAGAAAAACAAATGTTTTCAAACATATGAAAAGATCCATAATATCACTTACAAGAGAAGTAAAATTCCACTAAGATACTCTTGCCTACTATTTGATTGACAAAAATGTGAAAGCTTTTTAACAATTTAGTTGACAAGACGAAACAAGGATTCTCCTACGTTGCTAGTGAGCATGCAAAGCATTACAACTTGTATGATAGTGCATTTGACAATACCTAACAAAATTGCACTTGTGTTTTCCTTCTAATCCAGAAATCTCATTTCTAGGAACCTACTCTATGATCACACCTCTGTAAATTCCAAAGAGCATATCTACAAAGCTATTTTTGACAACACTGTATATAATAGCAAAAGACTAAAGAACTTCAAATAATCAACAGAGAATTTACTGAATAAGCCATGGTCATCTACCCAAAAAGGTGCTACGTTGTTATAAAAAAAGGATGAAGAAGATCTCTACAGAGAGTTATAGAATAACTTAAATATATTTAATAAGTGAAATAGCAAGCAAGATGTTTATCTTTCTCATTAGGAAGGAAGAAATTAATAAACACACACATTCACATGCATCTTGCTACTTTTGTGATAAGAAATGTCAAATGGTAAACAAACAATAATAATAATTGGTAACAATGTAAGCCCACCAGTGAAAATCATTTTGTCTAGGATAGACTATTCTAGTTTTAAACTTGCTTTATTATACATATACATATGTTGTTTTTAATGTACAAAGATTTAGATATTCTTAAAAGCTTTTAAAGAATCACTTTTGTGTGAACTATTTTACTTGTTCTCTGATAAAATAAAATTAACTTTCAATCAATACCTTAGTATTTCAAAAGTTATGAATTGCAGTTATTTTAAGTGATTCATTTCCTTCTCAAAAACGTCCCGCTTAGACAATGAATTATATATGACTACGCCTACAGGGGACTTGGAGAAATGGATAAAAAAATGAAAGCAATACCTCTCTGCTGTATCTTTTACCACAGTTACTACTTTTAAATCCTGTGTATATACAAATAAACTTTAAGAGAAACAAAACAATAAATTCTAACAATGCAAACTAAAACAACCTAGTCTGTCTATCAGATTACTAATTTAATCTCAAGGGAAAAAAAATAGTTATTTCAAGTGACTTTTAAATACAGTTCATTTTATTTTGAGTGCCTTCTATGGAAAAAGTGAACTGCAAAAAGCCCTGCATTTTATCCCGTAGTTTGTTTACTAGTATTGTTAGGGCTGTAATTTTGATGCTGTTTTGGTCTATCAGGGAGAAAAAAGCAAACAAGCAAAAGTATCATTAAGAAAATGAGCATCTTAGTGTAAGAGAAAGGAATGACAAAGTCAAGGAGTTTTAACAAAATGCTATGTAATGTTAGATTTGAACTGGAAATACTGTTAGCTACTCATGCCATTTTTATATATATATATATATGCTGCTGCTGCTGCTAAGTCGCTTCAGTCGTGTCCGACTCTGTACAACCCCATAGAAGGTAGCCCACCAGGCCCCTCTGTCCCTGGGATTCTCTAGGTAAGAATAGGGTTCTCCAGGTAAGAATAGGATTTTCCAGGCAAGAATGCTGGAGTGGGTTGCCATTTCCTTCTCTCTTATATATGTATATATATATGTTTTTTTTTTCACTGTTTACTAAAGACCTAAGAAACAGTAACACACTAGTGGTCAGGAGCATAACTAACACCAAGATCTTGGTTTCTAACTATCAGTTTCTACTAAATGGAATCAGAATACCTTGGAGAGATGACTAATTTTATATCGGGGCGGGAGAAGTTCCAGAACATGAAAGCCATTTTGAAGGGGTCCTTCTTGATCAAATTTGGACATCAAAGAGAATACTGCTAGTTTTTTTTTTTAAATTGAATGAGAACATTTGCCGTCCTTAAAGCTGATGTTTTATATTAACTTCCTATTCTAAGGGAAATGTATTAAGTCATCCTGCATTCACATAACTAACATCTTAAGACAATGAAGAAAAACATCTTATAGAAAAATGCCCTGTAGAATAAATAACAGAATTAGAGCAAGTGAGCTACAGGGACCAAATGTGGCAAAATATCAACGAACGATGAACAAGGTAAAGTTGTATAATGGAGTTTGTTAACTGCTCTTTCAACTTTTTTCTAGGTTTTTAATTATTCAAGATAAAAATGGAGGGAGAGATCAGTGTTCTGGGGAAACTTTGAGAGGTTTCGATTACAACATAGTAAAGATATAAGATTCAAATATAATTCATGAACCATGATTGGATCCTGGTCTGGTTAAAAAAAAAAACAAACAAAATACTATAAACAGTTGAGGAGGACAGTTGGGGAACTTGCATAGGAACTGGGTATTAATAACACTGGAAAGTAATCATTAACTGTTTATTGCCTGGTAATGCTGTCATGGTTATGTAGGAGATAAATATTGAAGCCATTCTGTCTGCAAGTTACCTTCAAATGGTTCTGTGAAAATAATTACAGCTGTTTACATAGATCAGGGAAGATAAATTAATAGATTGATAATTTCATAAATAGATAATACACATTTGGTATATTGCTAACAATTATTGAATACCAAAACTATCAATGTTCATTATATTATTTTTTTCAAAATTGTAGCAATTTTTAAAATTTGTCTGATAAAATGCTGAAAAAAATAAAATTAAAGACAATATTGGGGGGCTTAACAGCATTACATATAGATAAAGTAAACAATTTGTATACATAGTTGTGCCATCTTAAGATTCAGTTCAATCGCTCAGTTGTGTCCAACTGATTGAGACCCCTGTTCATCATCAACTCCCAGAGTTTACTCAAACTCATGTCTATTGCGTCAGTGATGCCATCCAACCATCTCATCCTCTGTCGTCCCCTTTTCCTCCTGCCTTCAGTCTTTCCCAGCATCAGGGTCTTTTCCAATGAGTCAGTTCTTTGCATCAGGTGGACAACATATTGGAGTTTCAGCTTCAGCATCAGTCCTGCCAATGAACATTCAGGACTGGTTTCCTTTAGGATGGACTGGTTGGATCTCCTTGCAGTCCAAGGGACTCTCAAGAGTCTTCTCCAACACCACAGTTGAAATGCATCAATTCTTTGGCGCTCAGCTTTCCTTCTTGTCCTTGTGATGTGCTAGTTACTGGGGTATGGGTTAGTTTGGCATTTCCCTATATGTTTGAGAGGACTGAGAAGGCAAATATCATATCAGCTGGCACTTGAAGGTGAACTAGGAATTTACAACTTGGAAATGAGTTTGAGTAAACTCCAGGAGCTGGTGATGGACAGGGAGGCCTGGTGTGCTGCAGTCCATGGGGTCGCAAAGAATCAGACACGACTGAGCAACTGAACTGAACTAAACTGAGGACAAGGAAGGGCTCATTAAATATTTCTTGAGTGAATAATGTATCCAATGAATATTCAGGACTGATTTCCTTTAGGACTGACAGGTTGGATCTTCTTGCAGCCCAAGGGACTCTCCAACACCACAGTTCAAAAGCATCAGTTCTTTGGCGCCCAGCTTTCTTTATAGCCCAACTCTTACATCCATACATGACTACTGGAAAAACCATAGCTTTGACTAGACAGACCTTTGTTGGTATCTTAAGATTCAACTTCTAAATAAATGCTGTTTTACTCTTTTCCTCTACTACCCTACATTTTATAACACAGAGTGTCATTAACATGGGGAGGAAATTGGGGATGCCTTACTGGGTTGAGTGAACAACTTTGGGTTTAGGGAACATGAGATTAAGAAGGCTGAATTACTATAAAATGGTCCCTTGACTTCCCTGTGTTTTAATTGGATCTTGTTGGCTAGTTCCATATTTCCCAAAGGAAGAGAGAAACGTTGATTTTCCCACTCTCTGTTTTAGCCCTTCCATTTAAACTCAGCCAAGTGAAGAATACCAGTAATCCTCCTTGTACACATCCCCTCCACACACCAAACTTCCCATGCACATACCCATGATGCACTAACCTAACACACCGGTTAAAGACTCCAATTCCCATACTCATAACTCTTACTTCCACTGCATGCAGACAGAGCTGCTGTTAGACTCTAAGATGAATACCTTGTCAACACTCAATTTTGCCCCAAAACTGAGTCTTTGTCCTGGGATTAGATGAAGCCACGTTCTAGCAATTTAGCTCTTTTTAAAAGTACTGTGTTTCCTACATTAACTTATGTTAAAAACATTTTTACCAACTAAAATATTTAGAATATAAATGTAACTTAAAGTTTCATATATTCAGTCAAGTCCTATATTTTCCTTTGCTACTTCATTTTGCTTTAAAATCTTGATCCTTGTCATTTTCTGTTCCAGAACTATTATGCTTTGCTCTAAACATAGAGAGGCTGATTCATAGATTAATGCATAGATATAAAGGTTATTAAGACATTCGAATCAAGTTGTAAATCCCTAGTTCACCTTCAAGTGCCAGCTGATATGATATTTGCCTTCTCAGTCCTCTCAAACATATAGGGAAATGCCAAACTAACCCATACCCCAGTAACTAGCACATCACAAGGACAAGAAGGAAAGCTGAGCGCCAAAGAATTGATGCATTTCAACTGTGGTGTTGGAGAAGACTCTTGAGAGTCCCTTGGACTGCAAGGAGATCCAACCAGTCCATCCTAAAGGAAACCAGTCCTGAATGTTCATTGGCAGGACTGATGTTGAAGCTGAAACTCCAATACTTTGTCCACCTGATGCAACGAGCTGACTCATTGGAAAAGACCCTGATGATGGGAAAGATTGAAGGTGGGAGGAGAAGGGGATGACAGAGGATGAGCTGGTTGGATGGCATCACTGACTCAATGGAAATGAGTTTGAGTAAACTCCGGGAGCTGGTGATGGACAGGGAGGCCTGGTGTGCTGCAGTCCATGGGGTCGCAAAGAATCAGACACGACTGAGCAACTGAACTGAACTAAACTGAGGACAAGGAAGGGCTCATTAAATATTTCTTGAGTGAATAATGTATCCACCCCTATGATATTTACCATTCTACTTACTATGCTATAGCATAACTATTTCTACATACCAGTTTCCCTTCAATGGAGCTAACATTGAATATTTTCTTCTGGGTAGAGTGAAATGATGAAGAATAGTCTTGGGAAAATAAATCTGGCAAGACTTTCCAGGTGGAAGGGTAAATCTGAGGAATAACACACTGAAGGAGTAAGGGAAACTAGCTATAAATCATTTGCATATAAAGCCACAGAACTTCCTTTAGACCAGATGATTGAGCCTAAGATTAGAGACAATCCATTCCTATCCTTAAAACATTGGACTGATGGCACAGCAAAGCCTAGTGTCTTAAATGTATAGCTTTGGAATTAAAGTTAAAATTCAGAAACTCATTTAAACCTTTAAAGCCTCAGAAAAAAAAAAAAAGGAAGATACTGTATGGGAGCTATTTCAGTGGGTGGCAATAAATCTTTGTAGTGGAGACTTACATTGCATGATTGTGGCAACTGCTTTATTTTTATTCTGTATACTGTAGTGAATCAACATTGCCATCATTAAATATTTATCCAGCACTTCTGCTAAGTTGCTGCAGCAAACTGATTTTTTAATGTTTCTCCCTATCTAATTATAGACAAAATAGATAATATGAATATAAAAGGGCATGAATACTCAACAAATAATATTTGTATTGAAATATGTACAGCTTTATTGAAACAATCACCAGGGTAGAGCTGCAAGAAAAGATAAAGTATACAGAAAATATAGTTTAATGAAAATAAATGCAATAAAATATATAAATCAAAATTAATTGCAAGTGTGTATGTGTGTGTGCACACGCGCTCAGTCACTTCAGTTGTGTCCAAATCTTTGCAACCCCATGGATTATAGCCCACCTACCAGGCTCCTCTGTCCATGGGATTCTCTAGGCAAGAATACTGCAGTGCATTTCCATGTCCTCTTCCAGGGGATTTTCCCAACCCAGAGATCAAACCTGTGTCTCCTGCATCTCCTGCATTGCAGCTGGATTCTTTACCCGCTGAGCCACCCAGGAAGCCCCTTGCCAAACATAGTTGAGCCCAAATACATAAATCTGAGTGAAATGGAAATATTGGAAAGTGAGGTGCCTAGGGATTAGTGAGGGAAAATCAAGCAGGGTTTCAAGGAAGAGGCAAGGGTAAAACAGACATTCATTTAAGGAGACTTCAGTTGCCCTTTTATTCAACAAAATGTTTACAAGACTCTTTTCTGTCAGCCATGTTAAGTGCAAAAGATCTAGAAATAAATAAGCCATTGTTCCTATTGTCTAGGAGTTCACAGTCTATTAGAGAAGAAAGACATAAAAATAATTGCCATACAATAAAGTAAATGCTTGGGAGGAATATGGAATTAGGAAAGACTCAAGGTATTGAGATTTGTCGGCTAAGTAAGAGAAAGTTTGCTGGGTACAGAAAGCAAAGAACAGCATTCTAGCAAAAGGAGCTGTGGTTCAGTGCTTACACATTAGGGATTTATTTGTATAAATGGTAAGGACCATGCTCCCTGGCAGAAGCAAATACATGCACAAGTCAATACCTGCAGACAAAGTAGTAAAGGGAGTTCAGGAGAGCTTGAGTGTGTGCAGAGGGATGATGGAACAAGCATATGAGCAATTTGGCAGAAGGGGACTTTTTATGGTATACTGATAATTCTGGGGGCTTCCCAGGTGGCACAGTGGTAAAGAATCCACTTGACAATGCAGGAGACATAGAAGATGCAAATTTGATCTCTGAGTTGGGAAGATCTACTGGTGTAGGAAATGTCAACCCACTTCAATATTCTTGTCTGGAAAATTCCATGGACAGTGGAGCCTGGTGGGCTACAGTCCATGGGGGCAGCAAAGAGTTGGATACAACTGAGCATGCAACACAACAATGATGATTCTGGACTTTATTCTGTATGTAATGGTTAAGTAACTGATGATTTTAAGAAGGGACAATCAGATAAACAATTCAGAAGGCATTAATACATGCAGCGTTAGGTCAAGGAAGGGACATTCTTAGCACCTTCCATTTTTGTGATTCTGGGTAGGTTTAAGTGTTAGATACTCAGCTCAGTAGCACTCAGAAAAATAAGTGTTGACAAGATATTTGGGGGACATTCAATCAAGGTCAGGTTGTTGCAATATGACTGTACCAGCAACCGAAAAAAATAAAAATGTATTTTTCTCAATACCTGCTAATTTCAGATATCATATTGGATTATATATCAAATTAAACTCTTTATCATTAAGGAAATTAAGTCAAGTATCACAAAATCTTATTCCTGCCACTCAAGACTTAACTTTGCAACATAAAATGTGCCGTGAGCAAGCCAGGGGATGTCCCAGACCTAGAGTGACAGCACTGCCAAGGCTAGAAGAATCTAAGATTTATGCAGGCTAATCTCCTTAGTTCACAAATAGGTAGACAGATATGCAGAACTGCCATATGACCATCTGAAGTTCATACAACTAGCATTATGGAATTAGAGCTTTAAGTTTATCTTCTGATTCCCAGCGACAGCCCCCAGCTTTTTCTGCAACACTGGACTGCCTCTCTTCAATGGAAGGGGCCATTATTTAAGGGCATGGCTCTGCTTAATTTCTCTCTATTAGGGTCACTCTACAATGCCCTCATTTTGAGGCCACTAAAGCCTGACTTATAAATAGCCTGAGGAGTCCAACATCTTTCTATATGAAGATATAGAAAGGTGATTCCATGAAATGAACATGAAGCTTCCTGGAGGAAACTTGGCTCTTCTTTTACAAGACATTGCACCTGGGGAAGGCAGAGCACCCTAAAAGGAGACAAAGGATGCTCTGAATAGCCTACCTGATGTCATTCACAGAAATTATACAATAAATAGCCAAAATACAGAGAAGTGACATATTACTTTGACCAGGTAATGTCAAATAAGCAGAGAAAATAAAGATCAGCTCTGTTGGAAGTAGTCTAAAGCCATTTTCTCCAAGGGTAATTGAAAGAGAGGAAAAAAAAAAAAACCTAGCGTATCCAGTGAGGCATGCTTTTGAAGATACTTTGCAAAACAAACTCTCTGAAAAGCAAGTTGTTTTCCTGCCTCTTTTTCATTTTGAAGAAATGGTGCTAAACACCTTAAGACTGGGTTAAAGAAAGAATCTGTTGATAATTGGAAACACAGACTTGCATAGTTTTCCAACTTGGTTGTTTGTCTCACCATTCTCAATATTTATACCCTAAAAGCAATTATTAATATTTTTCTAAAGTTTGCTTAAAATGGTGATGTCCCCAACTGATTCACCATTGGTGAGCTGTAGACTTTCAGATGTACTTCTGAGAGAGCTGGTAGTAGCTCAGCCTCATATTTATGACATCCTATGACAAGGGGCAATGGGCTTGTTTCTGTGCAAGGAGTAGCATCCGACGGAGCTAAGACTCAACACCGCTTCCGGTATTCTTCAGTGCTCCTCTCAATACCTTCTTTCTTAAAAACCTATTTCTAATCCTCTGCATCAAGTGGGGTCTCTTCTTGCTAACTCCCCATCAACTTTGTCTATAACCCCATTGTCTGATGGCCCTTTCTTTACTTTAGGGAGTGCTTGTGTGGGAGAGCAAGGTATCAACACGTGTGTGTTCCTTCAATATTTCAGTCAATAGGTAGCCCAGTTTACAGATGTACCCAACACACAGTAGGTGTTCACCAGAGGTAATTTTTGCACTGTTTAAAGGGATGCTACCTAATTTAATCCTCACTACAATGCTTGGATAATGATACTATAAACAATTACAGATACTATTTATTTTCCTCACACTTGGTATCAAGAGAATTTGACATGAATTTCTTTTATCCTGTGAGGTGGAATTCTCATTCTATAGATGAAGCCACAGGCTCGGAGTCATCAAGTCACTTATTCAAGTTCACCTATCCAACTGGTAGCAGATTCTAAGTACAAACCTTGGCCTTCCACTAGTTGCTGCTACTATTAGTAGCAGAAGTATTTCTCTTTGTTATGTCAAATGGTCTGAGTTCAACTTCTAAATCACAATCTTTCTGAAGGATAGGACCATGTCTTATTTATATCTGTTGAACTCAAGTGAATATCACTGATTCAAAAGGAGGTTGCACCAGCCTTTTCCCTATTGAGTAATGCCTTTTTCCCCCTAAATCTTTCTCCCTCCTTTGTGCTAAGATACAAAACCAAAATAAAGTTGAATTCAAATTTAATAGAAGTAAAGTTAAAAACAATCTAACAGCCAAGCCTTTGGTTATAGTTTAACCTTCATTTCTGATGACAAATCAAAAAAATGACATTTGGTGTAATCATAAGATCTGCTTGATTTGACCAAAAAATAGAAGTATGAGCCGATAGGGCATGATGAGCTATAACAAGATGTAAGCAACAGGTTTTTTTTTTTTTTTTCTTTCTCTTTCTTGGCTGGCATAGCCTGGCTTCTCTCCAATACAAGACTTGTGACATCATCTTCTGTCTCCTCTCCTCCCAAAACATCTTGTGGAAGTGTATCTCATTAAAAAAAAAAAATGATTACAGCAAGTATTTTTTTTCTTTTTACATTACACTGAAATGTAATGTTCTAAAATATTTCTGCTTATCTTCCATAAGATTGAAATCAGTGAGAGTTTGTGAAGAAATAATCATTTTTCTCAGTTAAATGGAGATGATCTGGTCGGGGGAGGGAAAAGGCATATCTGCTATGAAACTGCTTGTGGCGCTGGAAGCCCTTCCATTTTGCCATGGGAACTGCTCACAGGACGTGGTGTATCTAAGGGAACGCATGAGGTCTTATGGCTGCTTTCTGGTAGTTGCTTGAATTTCACTCTTTGCTAATGAGTGTGCTGGATTGGCTCCTATAGGCGAGTGAAAGATAATTGTTTTGTGTCCTAGCTGTCAAAACACTGGTAGCTTAAAATCAGGCATGGTGGGAGTATTAACACCATCAGTTCAGTTCAGTTCAGTCGCTCAGTCATGTCTGACTCTTTGCGACCCCATGAATCGCAGCACGCCAGGTCTCCCTGTCCATCACCAACTCCCGGAGTTCACTCAGACTCACGTCCATCGAGCCCGTGATGCCATCCAGCCATCTCGTCCTCTGTCGTCCCCTTCTCCTCCTGCCCCCAATCCCTCCCAGCATCAGAGTCTTTTCCAATGAGTCAACACTTCGCATGAGGCGGCCAAAGTACTGGAGCTTCAGCTTTAGCATCATTCCCTCCAAAGAAATCCCAGGGCTGATCTCCTTCAGAATGGATTGGTTAGATCTCCTTGCAGTCCAAGGGACTCTCGAGAGTCTTCTCCAACACCACAGTTCAAAAGCATCGATTCTTCGGCGCTCAGCCTTCTTCACGGATATTAGCAAATGCTACAAATCAGAGCCCTGTTAAAAAGAGCCTGTTTGTAGCACATCATTGCACTTAACTCTGGTTATAAGCACCCCTGGGGCTTCTCTGGTGGCTTACATGGTAAGGAATCTGCCTGAATGCAGGACACCCGGGTTCAATCCCTGGGTTGGGAAGATTCCCCTGGAGAAGGGAGTGGGAACCTGCTCCAGTGTTGTTGCCTGGAGAATTCTATGGACAGAGGAGCCTGGAGGGGTACAGTCCATGGGGTCGCAAAGAGTCAGACACAACTGAGTGACTAACACACACACACATAAGGACCTCTACCACAAACAACTAGCCTGAAATTATCTTGAAATTGGAAGGCACTGGGCCACTGGACACGACTGTGCAGACACCTCTGTGCCCCAACGAAACTACCTGCACAGGCGCTGAAATTCAGCCCACCCTGTGGTCCCCAAGCCTTGTGCCTTGGCGTGGGGAAGTGACCTCTCCGAGGAGGATGTATTTTTCCATTTTGCAAAAAGCTGCGTTATGAGCTAGCACTGTCTCTGTTTAAATCAGATTGCATATGTTCCTACGCCGACGCTCCACAAGTCACCTCCAGTGTCACAATTGCAGATTACATCAGTCATGTCATTCCTTGTGTGCCCTTTACTTCAAATTACAAGGACTAAAATTATTGACTGGTTATTGTCACCTCAGCTCTGAGAATAGTCACTTCCTCTTTTATAGATGGCTATACTGCAGCAGCAGCATACTGTATTCCAGAGAGGTTAAGAAATTTGCCCAAAATTGCATAGCTAATAAAAGAAGTTCAAATCTCCATCTAACTGACTCTAAGACCTTCCCAAATGAATAGTATGCTGATCAAAATATGGCACATATGGAAATTATTTCTCTAGAATAAAGTTCTGAGGAACATTTTAAAACTCGTAATATAAAACAAAATTGCAAATGCAATAAGTACATTTCACTTTTCAAAACAAAGTTTTCATACTGTTTCATCATTTAATGTAACTATATTATCTATGGTGTAATTCTTATCATCACTCCCATTTTACAGAGTGAAAAACTCTGAAATCAGAAAAGTTAAAGAGTTGAGAATTGTCCATAAACACTGAAAAGTCTTGGCATTCAACCACACTGAACACCAGTAACAAGTAACACGTGTAAAGAGTTTTAGTTTACAGATGTTACCATTTTAAAGAAAAACACCATAAACGTGTGTGATATGTGATTTCTGCTGCTGTCACTTCAGTCGTGTCTGACTCTGTGTAACCCCATAGACGGCAGCCCACCAGGCTCCCCCATCCCTGGGATTCTCCAGGCAAGAACACTGGAGTGGGTTGCCATTTCCTTCTCCAATGTGATTTCTGAGGCTAGGTCATAAAAAGGATACCCTGACTACCTGGCACTCTCCCTTGGGATGCTTGCATTTGGAACTCATCCTTTATGTTGTCAGTGAGTCCAGGCCTCATGTAGATGTTACAGGTTTTATAACCACAATAAAGAAGGTGGCAGACAGCCAGCATTTATCATCAAATGTAAGTGTTGAAACTTTGTATGGTTCCAGTTCCTGTGAGTCTCTCAGCTGAGAATCTAGACATATGGATCAGAGACATATCATCCTTGTTGTGTTCTATATGAATTTCTGGTCATAGAACGTATGAGACATTAATAAAAACTAGGAGTGACACTGGTTCAAATCATTACGGTTTAAGGTAATTCCTTAGGCATAGCAGATAATGAATATCATCATCATTGGGTGAAGAACAGGAAATACGAGCAGACAGACCCTAGAACCACGCCTGGAACACAGCGGGGCACTCAACAAGTGTTTGCTGAATGAAGCAAAGAAGCTCAACATAAAAATAAGGTAGGCTTCTAATTACAGGCTGGGGAGGATCATAAGTTTTTATGACCAATGTATTTTTGGGGTCTTTTTCTTATAAATGATAACTCTCCATGAAGCCACTGAAAACATTTCTAGGATGAGAAAGCTCTGCAAATAACTCGGAGTAAAGTACTTATAAATTCTCTAGGGATTAGTGTGCAAATACATAAGGCAGTTTTGTTTTGTTTGTTTTATTTCATGTGAAATCCTATTCAAACAACTTTCTCTAGCCCTTCAGTGGAGGAGAATTTAAAGGTGATTTACATTACTTGTAATCTTGGGAAAATATGAGTATTGCAGAGCTCAGTCAGGGATACCATCATAGGTCTAGGAGAATCGATATATAGATGAGGGAATTTGTATTGGAGCTAAACCAAGTTTCAAACTCAGATTCTACCCTGTCTTAGACCTGTGTTAAATTTAGTAGCATTAATGTTTAAACGAATATGTTTCATGTCCCAGGCACCATTTGAAGTCATATACATGTATTTACATGGTTAACACATATAGAAACTATCCTTCAATGTGAACCCTGTTTTAATCCTGAGGTCCCTGAGATCTAGAGAAGCTAAGCAACTTCAAAGTCATACAGTCAGTAAATGACAGGAAGAAGATACAGACACATGCTCTGGAGTAATGTGCCATCTCTAAGTCTTCACACATTGAATAAAAGTGGTTAATAAATGGCTACTATTAATATGGTATTGCTCATTATTATAGATTTTTAAGGAGGAAGTGGTAGGAACATCACAGCAGTAAAGAATATGGCTTGGGCAAACTCGGCGAGATGGTGAGGGACAGGGAGGCCGGGTGTGCTGTTCATCAGGTCACAAAGAGTTGGACACAACTTGGTGACTGAACAGCAGCGACCGAGAAAGTGGACTCAGGTTCAAGCACTGGAATCACTGATTGTGTGTTTGGGCAAGTTATGTCACCTCCTAGTGCTTCAGGGCTAGTAGAAAAATGATATTAATAAGAAGGCCTGTTAGAGTTGTTTTATAAATGAAACGATACCTGTAAAAGACTTACAATAGTGTTTGGAATATATCATACAATAAATGATTTTTTGTCTATATTGCTCAATTATACTTAATTTAAAAAAATGAAATCACGGTATGCATTTTTCTTTGTCACTTGCTCTTTTTCCATATGACAGCACATCCTAATTAAAGTACATCTCTCAGCATTTTCATTGGCAGTGTATAATTCTCATGTATGACTATACTATAACTCAACTCATTTCCTATTGTTAGACATCCAAGTCTTCTAAATTTTCTTGTCTAGTGTAAACAACATCGCATACGAACACCCACATGCATGAATCTCTGCATGGTGTGCCTTAGAACCAATCCTTAAGACTGCAAATTCTATCTCAGTAGTAATATAATTTTATAAATAAAGAAGGAAACCATCCAGAGGAATTAAATGACCTATTCAAAAATCTTTCAGAACCAATGTGAGTGACCTAGTTAGAACGAATACCCTCAAAACCACAATTGCATTCTTTTTCTCAATGCAAAGATTAAAAATGGACTAAGCTAGTGAAAGGCCAGGCTAAATTTGAACCCAGAAATATCTGATGTCCAAACTTTACTCTTTAGCTTATAAAAGGTGACCTGTGGATGGCATCTGCTTTGGCATCTGCTTTGCTTAATAAGGAGAAGGCAATGGCACCCCACTCCAGTACTCTTGCCTGGAAAATCCCATGGACAGAGGAGCCTGGTAGGCTGCAGTCCATGGGGTCGCTGAGAGTCGGACACGACTGAGAGACTTCACTTTGACTTTTCACTTTCATGCATTGGAGAAGGAAATGGCAACCCACTCCAATGTTCTTGCCTAGAGAATCCCAGGGATGGGGGAGCCTGGTGGGCTGCCGTCTATGGGGTCGCACAGAGTCGGGCACGACTGAAGCGACTTAGCCGTTGCTTAATAACACAATTTGAATAACTGGCTTAGGTGCCTTGGCATATTCAGATGAAGAGTTTCAACAGACAGAGTTGTTGAATTCTTTGCATCCTGGTGAATCACTGCTCTTTATTTATTATACTTCTAAGAAATAAAAAAGCCTATGCTACCTAAAATGACAATCTTGCTGGAAAAGGTTATTTGTTTCCTTCTAAGAGAGGAAAAAGTATCTTCTTCAATAATGACTGATATTTCTAAGAACCAAATATCACTCATTCCAATACCCATAACCACCTTGTGCTCAATAGATACATAATTATTGTAAGAAAACAACAATATTTAAAGAAGACAACTAAACTTGAGGTTGTTCTTGGGAAATAATTATTTCATTTTTGCGGTAAGTTGTTTCACCACCAACTAAACTAGATAAATGTCCTTAATTAGGAAAATTATCAACATTTTTCTCAGGTTTGAGTCAAGATTAGGAAAATTATCAATATTTTTCTCAGGTTTGAGTCAAGAGATGCCCCAGTGAGTTCTTAGATGGGGGCGTAAGAACTCTCTGTTCTAGCTTTCCTAACATAACACTTTTCTTCCCTTTATTCTATACAACTCTTGTTGTTTTGTTTCTTTTTGCTTTATATATCTTTTTTTCTTTGTTGTTAGGTGTCTAATGTTTTATGATGTCTATATTCTTTGTGAATTGTACCTTTTTTCATTAAAGATATTTATCTTTGTTTCATTTAAAATAAATAAATATAAAAGAAAAAAGAGGAGAAGGAGACAGGGTAGAAAAAAAGGGATGAGCAAATAAGATTACAGATCAGTAATATTCATGAATATAGATCCAAACATCCTTAACAAAATATTAGCAAGTCAAGTCAAACAATATACATAAAGGCTGTACACAGTGACCAAGTGGGGCTTATCCCAGAAATGGAAGGTTGGTTTTTAAGCCTACAGCACCCGGTATTCCCAGGCGGTCTCCCATCCAAGTACTAACCGGGCCTGACCCTGCTTAGCTTCCGAGATCAGACGAGATAGGGCACGTTCAGGGTGGTATGGCCGTAGACACAACTCTTGTTTATCTACAACTTAATTCAATTAAAAATCGTATTTCTTTCCAACTGATCAATTCCTTTATTCCTTAAATATATGTTTTGAAGGCCTACTATGTCCTAGAAATAAAATCTGAAGATAATATAGTTTCTTCCTATGAGGAACTCCAAGTCTAACAGATGGATAATTTGTCCTTAAGGTTTTCTGAAATATAATGCCTTACAAATTCAAACTAAGCTTAAATAGGTGCTATATGTTATGGTGCAGAAGTGGAACACCCAGAAGGAAACACAGAGGGAACGTATGCTAACCAAAAAGAGGTGGTAGAAAAATATTTTTAATTGATGCCAGTGGTAAATGTAAACTTTACGAATTACTTTGGAACTTCAATATAATAGAATGGAAGGCACAGTTTAAATGCAGTCACATTAGTACAACTCAACATACTAAAAGTATAATCAAATGAAAGTTCTATGCCATAATGGCCATAAAAGGAAGCAATTATTTATCTTAAGGGGGAAACTCTATTGGCACTTAAGGGACAAAAATAGCAGTTTGCTATTATAATGTGTCCTCCTTTTTTCATTTCTTTTGCGAGAATCTCAGAACTTCATTTCCCTTGTTTCTTAAATATGTAGATTTCAAAAAAGAGCTCAGACTCTTAAGTGATGTTTTGCTTACACTCTTCCCAACTTACATATTATTTCATGGACACAGTGCACAGAATGAAAATGATTTTAAATGAGCCTTCATTACACTCTTTAACAACTGTATATAAATATGGAAATCTATGATTATGATTCCTTTTAAAAAATCATGAGAACCCTAAAGTGTTTAAGTTGTTTCCTGTACCCATGACTCTTTAGCTATCCTTATATCGCCTTGTCTTATCCACAAAAGCAAAAGAGCTAGTGATGTTTGCTCCATGGCTGGTGAAACCTGTCAGTCTGCATGGAACTATAATTAACTCCCATGTTCTAGGCATAAAGCTGTTTATTTCCTGACAGTTACACCACTGAGAAAGTCACTGGATGAGATTAGACATCTTTGCTGGGAGGAAAAAATGCTTCCCAAATCAGGTGCAGGGCCTGACAATAATTCCTTTATACCAAACAGGGTCTAGTCTCAGGAAGATATGACTAAAATATAATGTTACAGAAGAAAGCTATATACTGTGCTAATCCCATCGCTGGTATCCAACAGGTTCAAAGAAACAGTGATTAAGTGCCTGGGCTCTGGGATCAGCATGTCTGGGTTCAAAACTCAGCTCTGCTTCTTCTTATGTGGTAGAAATATTCACCTATCCTTATTGGCTAATCAGGATTCTCATACATAAATAAAGAGAATAAAAACTGCCTCACAGGATTGTTCTCAGGATCAAAAGAAAGAAAATACTTGGAACTGGCTCCCCAGGTGGTGCTAGTGGTAAAGAACCAGTCTGCCAATGCAGGAGATGTAAGAAACTCGTGAGTTCGATACCTGGGTCAGGAAGATTCCCTGGAGAAGGGCATGGCAACCCACTCCAGTATTCTTGCCTGGAGAATTCCATGGGCAGAGGAGCCTGGAGGGCTACCGTCCATAGGATCGCAAAGAGTTGGACACGACTGAAGCGATTTAGCATGCACATAAAATAAGGACCGGAATATGGTTAACATTCAGGAAGCAGTACTCATTATTATTAATTCTGACTGTCATTTAGATTTTTACTATATTTGGATTTCTAATTGCCTGTTTCTTTTTCTGCATCTTTTCTTAACTGCATTCATTTTCATACACTGTATCATGTATTTTCTTGTCTTATTCCCAATTATTTTTTAACTCTACATCATTGTATCTGTTCAATCGCATCTTCTTTCACCCAGAGACTTCTACTTAGAGTTATCTGGCCATCTGAGGAAAATTTCACACACTTTTCTCTCATCCTGTTTTTGCAAATATTACCCATCTCTCAGAGAAGTTGTGAGAATTGCACAATATAATTTACACTAAGGGTCATCATTATGCCATGCACCTAGCACAGAGTAACTCAGCTGAGAGCGGTAAACATTATTTTAACCCAGAGTGTTCTTTGTTCTTCTTTCTGGATAGCCTGTGCCCAGTCTCTAGGTAGTAGTTCAGAAGCAGCTTCCTGTAAGAGGCCAGTCGTTTCTGAAACTACTTTGAGATTTTAGTCCACTCTTCAAATACCCCATCTCTAACTGTGCTCTCTACTCACAAAACACCTGGCAGTTCATGCATTTCCTCTCTTACGTTGAAGTTGAAATTCTTTATCTTTCTGCCTCCCTCCCCCTCAATGAAACTTCAAAGTCTTTGAGATTGAGGAGCATGGCT
This sequence comes from Oreotragus oreotragus, assembly GCA_006410675.1. Taxonomy (NCBI): domain Eukaryota; kingdom Metazoa; phylum Chordata; class Mammalia; order Artiodactyla; family Bovidae; genus Oreotragus; species Oreotragus oreotragus. The sequence continues at coordinate 85,785 of SJYX01019082.1, read as the reverse complement.
TATTGTAACTCCCTTCTCTAACTCATGTATGGGGTAACACGAGCACTCAAAACACGTTTATTGAATTTTTCTATGTAACTCAGGGTAAGAATTCATCAAAGTTTTGTCCCTGACATTTTAAGTGAGTATTTGGCAGCCTTCTCTTATATCTTTATTTCAGTCTTTTTTAACTTAAGAAAACTTTTCTATCCCATTAAACACGTCTTCACTTTTATTTACATAAGAAATCCATTTCTAGCATTCTTCCAATTTTTCTCTATGAGGTTAGCAAGGAAATGTGGAAAAATTCATTTGTACAGATAATACAAGCTACCTATGTTTCCGGAAAGAGAATTCAGAACAAAATCCTGTTCTTTAAATGACAAACAGAAGAATAAACATGCATGTAACTCATATGAAAAAAAAAATTTCAGTGCGTACATCCAAACCAGTGTTGGTCCCCAATGCGTATCTTATGTCCTATAACACAGCCTCATGAAAGTTAACTTTCACCAAATCAGGACATCTCGGGTCTTCCCATAATTGACAGTGCCAAATGATACAGGCAACAGGGCTGGTTGGGAATTCAGGGTCAAAAACGCTGTAGGCAAACAGGATTTAAAATAAGCCTATAGTATATCAGAAAAAGTAGATTATGTCAGTTAATAATAATGAGCTTTGAACAAATTGCTTAATTTCAGTAAACTTGCATTGACTCATCTGTAAAAGAGGGTAAAGCTACCTTCCACAGAACTGTTGACAGGATTACATGAGATGACTTATTAGAAAGTCCTTTGTAAACTTGGAACAATACATCTAACAGGATGGTTAAAAATTGTGAATCCCTCAAATTGGCTGGTTCTGAATTTCAGCACAAAGTACTCTTCTTGCTTTTATTCAATACTTCTAATCATTTGGGCCTTCTATCCCATTAAACACGTCTTCACTTTTATTTACATAAGAAATCCATTTCTAGCATTCTTCCAATTTTTCTCTATGAGGTTAGCAAGGAAATGTGGAAAAATTCATTTGTACAGATAATACAAGCTACCTATGTTTCCGGAAAGAGAATTCAGAACAAAATCCTGTTCTTTAAATGACAAACAGAAGAATAAACATGCATGTAACTCATATGAAAAAAAAAATTTCAGTGCGTACATCCAAACCAGTGTTGGTCCCCAATGCGTATCTTATGTCCTATAACACAGCCTCATGAAAGTTAACTTTCACCAAATCAGGACATCTCGGGTCTTCCCATAATTGACAGTGCCAAATGATACAGGCAACAGGGCTGGTTGGGAATTCAGGGTCAAAAACGCTGTAGGCAAACAGGATTTAAAATAAGCCTATAGTATATCAGAAAAAGTAGATTATGTCAGTTAATAATAATGAGCTTTGAACAAATTGCTTAATTTCAGTAAACTTGCATTGACTCATCTGTAAAAGAGGGTAAAGCTACCTTCCACAGAACTGTTGACAGGATTACATGAGATGACTTATTAGAAAGTCCTTTGTAAACTTGGAACAATACATCTAACAGGATGGTTAAAAATTGTGAATCCCTCAAATTGGCTGGTTCTGAATTTCAGCACAAAGTACTCTTCTTGCTTTTATTCAATACTTCTAATCATTTGGGCCTATGTTTTTTTTCCTTCTCTCCCCCCAAATGAAGTCTTTTGAAGGCAATCTTATCTTTTTCTTCATCTTATTTCCCAAAACATATGGCTTTGAACATAGTAGGTGACCTAAAGTATGATGAATGTATGAAAGAATGAAATGAATGCCCACTAGGTAATAAAAAGTTAAATAAACAAATTTCTCTTCTGATGAGGAAACTATTGGTTAAAACCTTTTCACAGAAAAGAAAGACGTTGATTGCAGTTGACAAATGTGGAACTATTCAAAGTACAAACATCTCATGTACCTGAAAGTAAGTGGGGAGGTGTTGGATATTAGAGAGCATACTTGGTAGAGGAGGTAGGTACCCCAGAGGTGGTTTCATTCTGAATTTTGAATCTTCACTGCCATAATGCTCATAAGTCTGCTGTCTCTCCAGCCACATAAAGGTGTAATTGACAGATGCCTTACGCCCTCATAAAGCTCTACTGGCAGAGCATCTTCTCCCAGGAAGAGAACCAGGATGTGAGCTGCCAAGCTTTGCCTCAGCGACTCTTTGTTTCCACCTCACTGACTGATCAACCTCATTCTTGTAGATACGATTTCATTTGCATCCACTAATCCACTCATTTGGATGGCCTTCATGTCTTGCTGACCTGGGAGATCTCTAGTCTCTCTCAGATAACCCACATATCTAGATCTAATAAGGCTTGATTTTATAAGTGAACTCCAAGGTTAATCTTATTTTCTTCATCTCACAGTTCATGAGGACCTAACTGCTCTTTCTTCTCTCCCCCTTCCACAATGTGCTTCTAAAAGATTTTGAATAACTTCAGAATGACACATCTGTTTCAAATTATGGGAAACTATAGTTATGAATGTAGGGGTGGGGGCATCAGGGTCTCTTCTTACTTAACATGTGCTCCTCCACCCTTTTGTGTCAGAATGACTATGCAGAAAGCAATTCCAGCCTCCTTAGCTGTCCAGAGTGAATTAAACTTAAAAATTAGCATATTGATTTACTTTGGCCCATGAAATATGCCATTCCACGGTCAAGGTGATGTGTCATTTCTTTCATTTTTAAAACAAGGGCACAATCCTTATCATTCTTTACCTTCTGCTACAGCAGCTTCATAAAGTGGAGCATCTGTCATCCTGGGTTCCTGGGTAAGGATGTTAAGAGCCAACTATCCCACCATTCACCATCATGAAATGTGAATCTGGGAGACAAATGAGACACTGAGATTCTGTGGCTATCTCTCCCAGCATTGTTCTTGTTTAGTCACTAAGTCATGTCTGACTCTTTTGTGACCCCATGGACTATAGCCTGCCAGGCTTCTCTGTCCATGGGATTTCCCAGGCAAGCATACTGGAGTGAGTTGCCATTTCCTTCTCCAGGGGATCGTCCCAAATCAGGGATCGAATTCACGTCTCCTGCATTGGCAGCAGATTTTTTTACCACTGAGCCACCTGGGTAGCCCCCTCTTCCAGCACAGGCTAGCCTATTTAGACCCAGGTAAGCTTAGGGTTATCATTTGCCCCACACACCCCACCCCCACTTACAATTTCTGTTCCAACAGATAAAAAATTCGTTCAAGTATGTGGTCATTTAGTCAGCTTAGAAACTTTTCATCATTGAAATGAACAAACTCCAATAACTATCTGTTCATCTCCAACAGTAACTTATGAGCTTTCTTAATATGAATCAGGAATTCTGGGTTGATTGGCTGTAATTCTGCCAAGTTAGAATTCTGGGGCTTGCAAAAAAAAACTTGACCCTGGATGAATTCACCAAGATAACTCTCCCCTTTTGAAGATTTTTTGAAAGAGGCAGGTGGGTCTTAAATATTTAAGCTATGCCCACTCCTGAGTATTAGAGGCATCAACAATAGTCATTGATGTTTTAAACTTGAACAACCTACTAGGATAATACATTCCATGTGTTTAAAGGGCTAAGTGAGTCTCTAACACTATTGTGCATCTATAATACACCAGGTCATATGTGCTTTTATATGTTGTTTTTATTCAGTGACTGTCATGTCTGACGCTTTGCGACCTCATGAACTGAAGCATGCTAGGCTTCCCTGTCCTTCACTGTCTCCTGGAGTTTGCTCAGATTCATGTCCATTGAGTTGGTGATGCCATCTAACCTTCTCATCCTCTGTTGCCCGCTTCTCATTTTGCCTTCAATCTTTCCCAGCATCATAGTCTTTCCCAATGAGTCAGCTCTTCTCATCAGTGGCCAAAGTATTGGAGCTTCGGCACCAGTCCTTCCAATGAATATTTCAGGGTTGATTTCCTCTAGGATTGACTGGTTTGATCCCCTTGCTGTCCAAGGGACTCTCAAAAGTCTTCTCCAGCACCTCAAGTCAAAAGCATCAATTTTTTAGTGCTCAGCTTTCTTTATGGCCCAACTCTCACATCTGTACATGACTACTGGAAAAACCATAGCTTTGATTATACAGACCTTTGTCTGTAAAATGATGTCTTTGCTTTTCAATATGCTGTCTAGGTTTGTCATAGCTTTCCTTCCAAGAAGCAAGCATCTTTTATGCTCATTCTACTCTATAATTATCTTACATGATAATAAAGGTAAATTGACCTATACTTACTTTATAGAGGAATGGCTTACTTAAGTAATGTCATTGTGCAGCTTATATGAAGCCAGAATTTTAACCCAGTTATTCTAACTCTAAAGCCAGGAGGCATTATACACAGTAAAGGGTTTTATTGGATGCTTATTATTCGGCTAAAAGAGGAGCCTATCTCCTACATGCAGTGATCTGGTAAACAAGTCCCTGTTTGCCCTCTCTCTATGGAACTTAATTTGATATACTTTGAGTATATAATACCTCTATTTTTCATTTTACTCATTAGTGAGAATGAACAATACCCCATAATGAGACTAATAACATAATTCCTATGGAGCCAAGGTGAGTCATATGCTATAACTTGCAAGAAACACCCAAATAACTCTAAAAGATGATAACTGAATATGTGTTGTGACACAAATATGCTTAACTCCTTCCAAAATGGCTTATCCTGACTCCATGATCAATCACCATATCAATAATAATTTTTCTTAAATAAGTAGGCAGTAGGTACGGCCATCAGAAGTCAGAGCTGTAATATTTCTGCCTTAAGACAGAAGAGGCAGAGTGAGAAGCAACTGTGAACGCAGCTGTCCATATTACCTTGCCTCTGTATTTCTCGGCACCCCAACCCTGGCTGCTTTGGCTCTGGCCTTAGAGCTTTAGTTCTAACTTTGATGGTTGGGCTAGATTCTTTGGACGACAATTTCTATACCCGAAGGACTATAGTCTGGATCACAGAATTAGCCCTTGCTCATGCTTGCACCCCACTCCAGTTCTTTTGCCTGGAAAATCCCATGGACAGAGGAGCCTGGTGGGCTGCAGTCCATGGGGTTGCAGAGAGTCGGACACGACTGAGCGATTTCACTTTCACTTTTCACTTTCATGCACTGGAGAAGCAAATGGCAACCCACTCCAGTGTTCTTGCCTGGAAAATCCCAGGGACGAGGAAGCCTCATGGGCTGCCGTCTATGGGGTCACACAGAGTCGGACACGACTGAAGCGACTTAGCAGCAGCAGCAGCAGCGTGCTTGCAGGGCATTTGGACCTCCTTTTAGGTGAGGCTCTAAGCTCATACCACACCCTACTTTCCTAGCTCCCTCCACAGGGATAAAGAGACTTTGAAGACCCCACCTGAGCTTGCTGAAAACGTCTATTCACCTTAAAAGTTAGCAAATACATGCTAGTGAAAGTCAACATGGTGTCACTGAAACAGGGTAAGGCTAAGAGAAACCCCTTGGGCTCAGACTCAAACAAATTTGTTGACAGATTGTCTCTGCCTTTTGCTATCCACAAGGTTATTGAATCTTAGAGCCTCAATATGTTCATCCATTAAATGGAGATTGTCATTAACTACCTCACAGAGATTTTGTGGAAAATAAACAACAACAGAAACAACAGATCATATGAAGGTCCTAGCACAGTGTAGACACATAGTGGGTACTCAGGCAGTATGAATACTTGTCCTTTTTCCCTCTGTGTTAGTCACGATAGGTTAGGTTTATCACTGGAATACAGTAAATCTCAGTAGCTGAATAAAATTAAGCTTATTTCTCACTCATACTACATCATTGCAGGTCAGCCACTCTGTTCTACACACCCACTCAGGGATCTATTTAGAATGAAAATGAAGTAAAAGTGTTAGTTGCTCAGCTGTCTCCAACTCTTCGCAATCCCATGGACTGTAGGTTGCCAGGCTCCTCTGTCCACAGGATTTTCCAGGCAAGAATACTGGAACAGGTTGTCATTTCCTTCTCTGGGTATCTTCCCAACCTAGATCGAACCCAGGTCTCCTGCATTGCAGGCAGACTCTTTACTGTCTGAGCCACCAGGGAAGCCCAGAACTCCACTGACGTCACTACATCATCTCTGAGTCAGGGAAAAAATATACAAGAGGAGAAATGCACTGATACTGCTTAGGGCTAGGCATGACACATATCACTTTTCCCACAATCTATTCACCAGAAACTGCCATGTGACTGATTGTAAATACAAAAGGGTAAGTGATATAGAGGGACAAGTCAGGTAACCACTCTCTTTGCCATTTCTTCTCTATTCCGCTACAAGAAGTAGATTTCAATAAGGTATTGATTGATACAAGTGTTACCTGTGAGAAGGCCTTCTCATAGATCTCCAGCAAGGCTTAAACAACTTAGATTTTGAAGGCTCTGCTTCATTAGATCATTCATCCCAACTCAGGTTAAACCCAAATTCAGTGAGTTCCAGTGAAGATTGGCCAAAATCAACATATGATGTTTCTTTTTTTCTCCTCTGAACAAACCATTCAAAATCAGAGAGGCCTTTTCAAGCTGATTACCAAATAAGCTTTCTGAATCTGCTCTTTGATAGGTCCCTTCTAGGAATACAGCAAGATTAAATCACCAAATTTCAAGGTGGTGTGAATCACTATGTTGATTATTTATATGTCAGTATCAAAAACAAGATGAACTCTATCTACTGAAAAAACAGGTGTAAAAATCTGCCTGAAATAACAGTTTTAATTCCTAGAGACAGAAAGGTAGAAAGTTCTTTGAGCTAAGGCAGGACAATCAATATCTTATGAATGTCCTTGGAGTAATGGAGCAACATCCGCCACAAAGGAAGCTCATTATCATTGGCTTAAAAAAAGTCAGAAGGACTTTCCTGGTGGTCCAGTGGTTAAGAATCTGCCTGGCAATGCAGGGGACACAGGTTTGATCCCTGGTCTGGGAAGATTCCACATACCACGGAGCAACGAAGCCTGTGTGCCCCAACCACTGAGCTCATGCTCTGCCACAAGAGAAGCCACGGCAATGAGAAGCCCAGGTTCTGCACCTAGAGAGTAGCCCCCACTCAGCACAGCGAGAGAAAACCTGCCTGCAACAGTGAAGACGCAGCGTGGTCAAAGCACATAAATAGGCATATGTATATACTTAAATCCGAAGCTTCACGGTAAAGTACAGAAACATCTTTCTATCCATTCAATATCTTATTCAGCAGTTATTTGGTACATGCTATGTGGTAGCAACTAAGTTCAACACTGAACATAAAAAAGATAAGCAAGACTGTGAGTCATTTCCTAGGCAGGTTGATAAGAAGTCTAGGGGTCCCCGAGGAGAGAGGGGTCTGGAATTCTCAAGGAGGAAGAAAGGGCAAACTTTTTTTTTTCCTTCTCTACATTCCTTGGGATTATATAACAACAATGTATTCTGCCTGAGGAAGTCTCTGGATTAAACCTTCTGGCTAATTCTGTTATCTTAAAATGTAAATTATGGGAGTAGGTCTCCTGAGGTCTTTACAACCTCCAGACATTCTTTGGATTCATTGGAGAGTATATAACTTCATTGCTAACCCTAACAAGCAGGTACTCTTTTCTATTCCCTTCTGATGCCTTTCTCTATCTCCTTTATACTTTAATAAAACTTTATTACACAAAAGCTCTGAGCAGTCAAGCCTCATCTCTGCCCCCGGATTGAATTCTCCTCTGGGGGCCAAGAATCCTGGTGTCGTGATTCAACAACAACCTTTCATCTTGGGGGCTCATCCAGGATCCTTCAGGACAAGGTAAGGATGCTTGGAGCTCTAGTTCTTTGTTCTCTTAGCAAACACGTTTTCTGCTGTGCTTTACTAACTCTACGGTGTGCTTGTGTGAAAGAATGACATGCCCTGCGCGAAGCAAGTGAGGATCCCTGCTCTGCGGTTCCACGGTGATCTCATACGACTTATGGCAGAAACCTGTTGGGGGTTTATACCGACCTGCCAATGCCAAGAGGCACCCAATGACTCCTTTGGGAACCGACCAGAAATGGGCAAAGCATGTGGACCGAACTCTCCTTTCTTGGTCAAACTTTTCCGTCTCTTTGACCATTTCATAACTCCTTAGGAATCAGAAGTACTAACCTAATCTATCGGATCTTAGACTTTCAAAGGACTTGTGATCTATACTGTTACTGTGTACTGTGGCTTAGGTCCCAAATTTGGATTGGTAGTCAAGAAAGCGCCTAGCCTCGCCAGGAATCGGGAGTTCAGAAACTAGATGTCCGAACTCTCCTTTCTTGGTCAAACTTTTCCGTCTCTTTGACCATTTCATAACTCCTTAGGAATCAGAAGTACTAACCTAATCTATCGGATCTTAGACTTTCAAAGGACTTGTGATCTATACTGTTACTGTGTACTGTGGCTTAGGTCCCAAATTTGGATTGGTAGTCAAGAAAGCGCCTAGCCTCGCCAGGAATCGGGAGTTCAGAAACTAGATGGAGCTCTAGCTCCAAGAACATCTCTGAGGTTAAAGGTTACTCAGGTTGGGACTGCAATGGGTTTTTTCCTTTGGTAACACTGGCTCTTAGTGGACCAGAGGAGGCTCTCATACTGGTGTGGTGATGCTTGAAAAGAACATCTCAGCTTTATGTTCGTATTGGTCTTATTGTGGTCAGGAATATACTCAGGGTCGTGCACAGGCACTCAGGTGACGAATGTTTCCCCCAGCGGTCTTAGCTTGGAAGGCATTCCGGAAGGTTACTCTGATTGCACCCTGATTGCAAGCAAGGTTAAAGGTGAAGAGCTGGACATCAGGTAGAGATGCTATCAGGTCTACCCCTGGTACATCCCCACTCCAGCTCAGTGGTAGAACTGGGAGGGTTGAGATGGTGCCTGCATCGGTAAGGGACAGACTAAGTCTGACCAGGAAGGGAAAACTTTTGGTGTAAAGTCTGTCTACACCCCTATCTAGAGCAGGGAGGGACACCTCCGGTAGAAAAATGGCGCTGGTCGCTTTTTTCTCTCTTACAGATGGGAGCTAACAATTCCAGCCTCACTCCTTTGAACTGTATCCTGAAAAACTGGGATAGATTCGATCCCCAGGGCTTAAAGCAGACACACCTGGTCTTCCTATGCGATACTGCATGGCCATGGTATCCATTGGAGGACGGCGAACGGTGGCCGGTTGGAGGGTCTCTTAAGTATAATACTGTTTTACAATTAGACCGGTTCTGTAAGGAACAAGGGAAGTGGGTAGAAGTAGCATATGTATTGCCTTTTTTCTCTCTGTGAAATATGCCAGACTTACGTCCTAAGGGTATAGATTTGGGCGTGAAACCTTCAGCTCCCTCCTGTCCTCCTACTTTGCCCCCATACCTGGGGCTCCAAGCTGAGCAAACTGAAAACCAGAGAGCCCCCCTCAGAAGGGTTGCCTTTGTCTCAGTGGAAATCCAAACTGAGATTCAAACTGCTTTGATCTCAGTGGAAATCCAAACTGAGATTCAAACTGCGCACGTGGTGGTCCAAACAACTCCTGTCTCAGTACGACCTCAGACTACTTTGGTTTCAGTAGAAACTCAGACCATTGAAGT
>SJYX01019082.1:37221-73186 GCA_006410675.1 Oreotragus oreotragus | reverse complement strand
GAGTCATTTCCTAGGCAGGTTGATAAGAAGTCTAGGGGTCCCCGAGGAGAGAGGGGTCTGGAATTCTCAAGGAGGAAGAAAGGGCAAACTTTTTTTTTTCCTTCTCTACATTCCTTGGGATTATATAACAACAATGTATTCTGCCTGAGGAAGTCTCTGGATTAAACCTTCTGGCTAATTCTGTTATCTTAAAATGTAAATTATGGGAGTAGGTCTCCTGAGGTCTTTACAACCTCCAGACATTCTTTGGATTCATTGGAGAGTATATAACTTCATTGCTAACCCTAACAAGCAGGTACTCTTTTCTATTCCCTTCTGATGCCTTTCTCTATCTCCTTTATACTTTAATAAAACTTTATTACACAAAAGCTCTGAGCAGTCAAGCCTCATCTCTGCCCCCGGATTGAATTCTCCTCTGGGGGCCAAGAATCCTGGTGTCGTGATTCAACAACAACCTTTCATCTTGGGGGCTCATCCAGGATCCTTCAGGACAAGGTAAGGATGCTTGGAGCTCTAGTTCTTTGTTCTCTTAGCAAACACGTTTTCTGCTGTGCTTTACTAACTCTACGGTGTGCTTGTGTGAAAGAATGACATGCCCTGCGCGAAGCAAGTGAGGATCCCTGCTCTGCGGTTCCACGGTGATCTCATACGACTTATGGCAGAAACCTGTTGGGGGTTTATACCGACCTGCCAATGCCAAGAGGCACCCAATGACTCCTTTGGGAACCGACCAGAAATGGGCAAAGCATGTGGACCGAACTCTCCTTTCTTGGTCAAACTTTTCCGTCTCTTTGACCATTTCATAACTCCTTAGGAATCAGAAGTACTAACCTAATCTATCGGATCTTAGACTTTCAAAGGACTTGTGATCTATACTGTTACTGTGTACTGTGGCTTAGGTCCCAAATTTGGATTGGTAGTCAAGAAAGCGCCTAGCCTCGCCAGGAATCGGGAGTTCAGAAACTAGATGGAGCTCTAGCTCCAAGAACATCTCTGAGGTTAAAGGTTACTCAGGTTGGGACTGCAATGGGTTTTTTCCTTTGGTAACACTGGCTCTTAGTGGACCAGAGGAGGCTCTCATACTGGTGTGGTGATGCTTGAAAAGAACATCTCAGCTTTATGTTCGTATTGGTCTTATTGTGGTCAGGAATATACTCAGGGTCGTGCACAGGCACTCAGGTGACGAATGTTTCCCCCAGCGGTCTTAGCTTGGAAGGCATTCCGGAAGGTTACTCTGATTGCACCCTGATTGCAAGCAAGGTTAAAGGTGAAGAGCTGGACATCAGGTAGAGATGCTATCAGGTCTACCCCTGGTACATCCCCACTCCAGCTCAGTGGTAGAACTGGGAGGGTTGAGATGGTGCCTGCATCGGTAAGGGACAGACTAAGTCTGACCAGGAAGGGAAAACTTTTGGTGTAAAGTCTGTCTACACCCCTATCTAGAGCAGGGAGGGACACCTCCGGTAGAAAAATGGCGCTGGTCGCTTTTTTCTCTCTTACAGATGGGAGCTAACAATTCCAGCCTCACTCCTTTGAACTGTATCCTGAAAAACTGGGATAGATTCGATCCCCAGGGCTTAAAGCAGACACACCTGGTCTTCCTATGCGATACTGCATGGCCATGGTATCCATTGGAGGACGGCGAACGGTGGCCGGTTGGAGGGTCTCTTAAGTATAATACTGTTTTACAATTAGACCGGTTCTGTAAGGAACAAGGGAAGTGGGTAGAAGTAGCATATGTATTGCCTTTTTTCTCTCTGTGAAATATGCCAGACTTACGTCCTAAGGGTATAGATTTGGGCGTGAAACCTTCAGCTCCCTCCTGTCCTCCTACTTTGCCCCCATACCTGGGGCTCCAAGCTGAGCAAACTGAAAACCAGAGAGCCCCCCTCAGAAGGGTTGCCTTTGTCTCAGTGGAAATCCAAACTGAGATTCAAACTGCTTTGATCTCAGTGGAAATCCAAACTGAGATTCAAACTGCGCACGTGGTGGTCCAAACAACTCCTGTCTCAGTACGACCTCAGACTACTTTGGTTTCAGTAGAAACTCAGACCATTGAAGTAAGAGATGAGATGGAGGACAGGAGACAAAGAGAAAAAGACAAACAGGTTTCTCCAGTCTGTCCCTGGGATCATATGCACAGAGCAGCCAGAGAGACTGAGGAACAGCCACACAAGCTGCTGCCTCTTCATGAAACACCCACCGGGAGAAATAATCAGTCTGGGAGTTAATAAGCCTTGTTCTTATCAAAAAATATAAAGAATCAAGGAGGATCTGGGAGAGTATTTAGAGGATCCAGAAAAATATATTAGAGCTTTTAAAGGTGTTACTCTGCTTTATGACCTTACTTAGAAGGATGTGATGNTCTTTATCTTGCAACTGGGATTCTGTGCTATTTTCACACGAGTTTCTGATCGTGCCAGAATCTCCCTCACTCCTTTTGGGGAGGGATATATTGAGCAAGGTCCATGCCTTTTGTTTTCATGAATATGGAGCCCTCCCTTTCTCTCCCTTTAGTTGAACAAAATGTAAATACAGTATGGGCTGATGGAAAATCAGTGGGTCGAGCACAAAATGCTATTCCTGTAGTTGTCAAGCTCAAAGACCCGCACTTATTTCCACCTAAGAAGCAGTATCCACTGAAACCTGAGGTTAAGGAAGGGTTAATACCCATCATCGAAAATTTAAAGGAACAGAGACTATTAATTCCCTGTAACAGTCCTTGTAACACTCCTATTTTGGGTATAAAGAAATCAAATGGTAAATGGAGGCTAGTTCAAGATTTACATATAATAAATGAGGCTGTAGTTCCTTTACACCCCGAGGTGTCTAATCCTTATACTCTATTGTCTGAAATTCCTAAACGAGCCAAATATTTCACAGTAATTGATTTAAAAGATGTCTTCTATTCAGTGCCTTTGGCGGAAGAAAGTCAATTTCTATTTGCCTTTGAAGACCCTATGCAGCCAGCTTCTCAGTTAACCTGGACAGTTTTGNCAGATAACACGTGGTATTCTAAATCTTACCTGGAAACAATGGCAGCCTAGGGCCTTGGTCTGGGACACTGCTTCAGTGACCAGGAGGAAGGAGGAAGAAGGTAAAGAGTGCTCTGAAATGGGCAGTGTCAATAAAGACTGCCTTTGTCTACACAATAGGTCCCCTATATAGGAACCTTCAAGTTGTGAGCTTTCAAAGATGAGAACGTGTGTTCCATCAGCATCAGACATAAATGAAATTGCAGCTCCCCCCCACCTCTGTTGCTGATGATCCTGCAGCTCTCCCATATCCTCCCTCTTCTCTTTCCTCCAGTCAGTAACTCTTCTTGCCTGTTCACTTGATGCCAGCCCTGTACACCAGCTATTGTAGTGTGCTACTGTACTTTTCAAGGTCCTGTGAGATTAAAAATGTTTTATTTTTTGTGTTTATTTTTAATGTATTATTTGTGCAAAAAGTATTATAAACCAATTACAGTACAGTGCTATACAGCCAACTGTGTTTGTTGGGTATCTAAGCTAAATTTGCTAGACTTATGAACAAACTGGATTTATGAATGTGGTTTTGGAATGGAACTCCGTCATATGTAGGGGATTTACTGTAACGTACTTTGACTTTAAGTAGAATATAAAAACCTAAGACTTTCTTCTCCAAAATTGGTTGCTCAGAGACTTTCACATTGGGAAGGCCTGGGACCCCAGAAGTTGGGCCACCCCGAGGAGAGTGGGGCATGGGCTTAGAAAGTGACTCAGGTAAATGCAGAAGAGTTTAGAGTTGGGACTAGGTGAGGCAGTGAGTTGCAGCCGAGGCACGTGAGCCACAAGAACAAAGTCCCAGGGGACAGACGAGGTTTCAACAACGAGGACCAGTGAAGAGCATTGATCCCAACAGAGGACTGGCTGCAGGTACACTGGGTGGTGGGTAGCAAAACCTCAGCTCCGACCGGAAGCAGCGGGAGCCATGCAGAGTCATGAGATCTGAGTGCTGGCTGGGCTATCCAGGATTATCTAGAATATGCCTAGAGGCCAAGCCTGACTTCCTTCAGCAGCTCCAAAATTGTCCTGGCCTCCCATTTCCACTCCTTTCTTTCAAAATCCTTGGTTGTCTCTGACCTCATTTCTTAGTATTCTCCCCCTTGGTCATTCTTGTTGCTCCTCTGACAGAGCAATTATAGGCTCAAGGTTCTTGTGCTTTCAGTTTTCTGTCCTTAGATATCTTGTCGGCTTGCTTTCTCACCTTCTTTAGGCTTCTGCTCAAAACACTACCTCCAAGTTCTAGAAGTCCGAGACCATAACACATGTGTGTCACTCTATGCACCACACAAGCCTGAACCATCATTCCCTGTCTCTTGCTTTATTTGCCTTCACAGCACTCAATATCACCTTCACATTGACTGTACTTAGCATGTCTCCTTTCCATAAGTCAAGGGACTCAATCTTGTTCATTTTACTGCCATGCCATTAGACCCTTGAATAGTGAGTGCTGGACACTCAATAAAGCTTCATTGAATAAGTGGGTTAGCTATCACCTATTTTAAGCCGATGTCCTGACCATCTTCAAACTGGGTAAGTTTCTCTTCTGTGTTTCCACCATACCCTGTGCTTATCTCTGCCTTAGCATCAGCCACACTCACACTAGGCAGTATGACCTCTTTACTTATGCGGCCTCCTTACTGCTGTGCAAGCTCTCAGAAGTCATGGATCCAGGCTTGTTGTCTCAAGCAGATTCAGTGCCCAGTAAGCACCCATCAATGCTTGGAGAATGAAGGAAGGGTAGTAAACTGGCACAAAGTGAAAGAAGCAAGGGTGATCTAACGTTGATTCCACCGAGCCTCAGCGTCAGTGTTCCTCATATCCTCCCAGGTCATTGTGGCTTCCAAGGTGCAGAGCTGCACTGAGTCTACAGGGGACTCGAGTAAGGATATGGGACTAGGGTTCAGAAAGGTCACTGTAGCCTCTGCTTCTCAAGTACTACCAGGCAGCTACGCTGTGCTAGGTGGAGAGACTGTGTAGGTGGAGAGAATGTTCTGGTTTCTCACCGGAAACGGGATCACTAAAACTTCCTAGCTGACTGCATGAGGCACTGAAGGTCAGAATGTACCAACTCCTGAAGCACAAGGTTCCTTACCTTTTCATCCAGGTTCATGTTTGCTTCATTACCAAGAAGAAGTTTTGCAAGAGGATCAGAAACTGCTGGTAAACAATGACTGTTGTATTCTTAGATGTGTGTTACCATAGAGTTTGGTGTGAATTCTTTAAACTTTCAGAGGGTCAGCGCACACGAGTCAGACAGGGGAGTTCCCCATTACAGCTGCTGGTTGTTTCATGTTGTGCCTATTAAATGGACAGACTGCAGATGTGTGGCTTAACCTTGGTAATCAGCTACCATGATGACCCCCACTTTCATGGCATGAGTGGGTCAGTCATGTCACTGAATCTAGATTCCTCATCACGTTGGTAATGAAGGCAAGATTCACTGTTGGACTTACTGCTGCCTTCCCAACATGAAGACTTTCATTCTGACACCCTATTACTGTCATATAAAAGGAAAAGTAAGGGGCTTCTAGCTGAAAAACACCCAAAGTCAATCCAGGGAGAAACTCCTTATACATTAAAAACGACCTCTAAAATCTACTTGGTATTTTATTTGGGTTATTTTGTTTTGCTCACAGTCCACTGGTTGGGTGGAGGTGGGGAAGTTCAGTGAGAGTTATGACTTGATTTGCCTCCGTTGTATCTTCATTCTCCACAGCAGTGCCTGGGCCTGGTTGGTACTGACGATTTTTGAATGAAGGAATGGTTTGCTTAGTTACTGCGAGGTAGAAGGTGAAATATTCCTGAGTCAAGAAACTACAGTGAAGAGATATATGTTAAGAAATAGTAAGGGACTGAGATTTGAATTTCCCCTTTACTAACTGATCAGGTCTCTGATCTTGGGTAGGTACTTAAACTCTTAATTCCCAGTAACCTTGTTTGTTAAATAAACAGATAATGGCATTTATCTGTAAGATGGATTCAACAAAAGATGTGAAAGTGTTTAGCCCAAGGTTTACAAATGGAAGATATTCGATTAATATTAGAATCTCTTCCTTTTCCTTCTCAAAGAAGAGATACAAATTGCTATGAAATTTCAAAGGAATTACAATGTTCACTTTTTCAAAATGTTTGAAACTTGAGAGTCCTAAGACATTAAATGACTTGCCTGAAGTCACACAGCTGGTGAGAGGCAGAGCCGGGGACTGGTGCAGAGCTCTCCCAAATCCTAGATTACTGCTATTACAACCAGACTCCCTGGTCTCTACAGCCTCAGAGCTGGGCCTCCGCCTAAAATACTGTAGATCTGAGAATCTATCCCGCTATCCAATCAGAAAGGCAGTGCTTTTGTAAGAGAGACAGAGGCTAGGTTTCCTTAGATCCCCCTGGGAGGATACTGCCATCTTCAAAGGAGATCCCTGAGGACATTGCTGAAATTTTAATTCAAACAAAATTATAAGTTTATTTGCTCTCTGCATAGCTCACATAAAACTAATTAGTATTCTCATGACATGAATTGGGGAACCTTGGAATTCATATACAATGTGTTTATTATTTTGCATAATGAAATGTGTCAGCCTTTATGGAAATTAAAGCAACTAATCATCTCTTATCAATGACAGTCAATGTCGACACACCTCCACTGAATGTCAGTTCTGTTTAGGTCTGTCATGGATCCATATAACTTCGATCTGACAGCAGGCAGTCACGTAGGTTTCAAGGAAAGAGATAGGAAAAGCTTTCCACTGATTGAGCTGTGGCTTGTAACCAACTGGCAATCAAAATGCACACTATACCAGATGACACAACCAAGGCTCTCATGGTAAGAAAATAAATGATTAAAAACGACACAAGAAAAGACAATCATTCTCTACATGACAGCTCCTCACAGATCGTCACCAAAGGTAGACTAGCTGGGTGGTGTAGAAACTGGGATACTCACTGCCTACCTAACAGCTGAGTGTGTCTTCTGATACTAAACTGAAAGTGGCAACTAGCGATGGGCAACAATAAGTAAGTCATAAAACGTCTTGGCAAAAGAGTCAACATTTTCCAGGTTTGGCTTAAATTCTCAGAAATGCTTACATTGTGCTTCTGGTATACTCTGTGATGATTAAGAAACTAAGATCTAAAGAAGCTAAGTAATAGGTCTTCGTTAATTCAGTCAACCCAGGGACAAGGGGCTGATTGGGTGCCAAGTATTACATGTGGGTTCAGAGAAAACAGATAAATAAAACACCATCTTCATCCTAATGAAACCCATCTTTTGAGACATCAACAAACAAAACTACAATTTTCTAAAGCTCTGTTAAGGAGGCAGTCACAGTATATCAGTAATAGTAATTAATTACCTAAATCATTTATTAAAGCTATTGGTCAAACAAATATA
The DNA here is from genome assembly GCA_006410675.1 of Oreotragus oreotragus. Classification (NCBI taxonomy): domain Eukaryota; kingdom Metazoa; phylum Chordata; class Mammalia; order Artiodactyla; family Bovidae; genus Oreotragus; species Oreotragus oreotragus. The sequence goes on along the minus strand of SJYX01019082.1, from coordinate 65,770 downwards.
GAACAAAACGAAGCAAAAAAAAAAAAAAAAAAGATGTAAATGGAGATTTTGGCTGAAACACCAAAGCAAGAATCTCTTGTACTGAAAGAAAAACCAACTTTTAAAAATATTGTCTATTAAGTACTGAGGCAGGGATTACTCCCAAATCCTAATCCCTGGTATTGTAGTTTTCTCAACACTTTCCTACATAGTATCTCTCTTAATCCTCACATGTAGAGTATTTTTAAAAATTCTATAACCCACTCCAGTATTCTTGCCTGGAAAAATCCCATGGATAGAGGAGTCTGGCAGGCTACAGTCCACGAGGATGCAAAGTGTCAGGCATGACTGACAGCATAGCACATAACTCACAGTACAGAACTGAAGCAGATAGAAATAAAGGGATTTGTATAAGGTGACGGACAAAAGCAACGGGAAAGCTAAAGTTGGATGCAGTCATCTGAGAGGCAGGGTTTTTTTCCCAATACTTCGCAGGATGAGCTGTTTAACGTCACATAGAAGCACACAGTAACAAAGCTACTCTCAGAATTTACATTTTTAAAATTGGGGTATAGTTGCTTTACAATGTTATGTCAGTTTCTGCAGTATGACAAAGTGCATCAGCCACACACACACACACACACGCACACACACACGCACGCGCGCACACATACACACACACACCCCCTTCTTCTTGGAACCCCTCCCCCCAACCCCTCTAGATCGCCGCAGAACACCGAGCTCTGCCCCCTGGTCTACACAGCAGGCTTCCACTAGCCGGCTGTTTTACACATGGTAGTGTATACATGTCAATCCCCATCTCCCAATTCGTCCCACTCCCTTTCCCCTGACCTTGTGTCTACTTGTTCGTTCTCTACACCTGCATTTCCATTCCTACTTGGCAAATAGGCTCATCTGTACCATTTTTTCTAAATTCCACATATATACATTAATATATGATACTTGGTTTTCTCTTTCTGACTTTCTTCACCCTGCATGACAGACGCTAGGTTCACCCACGTCTCTACAAATGACCCAACTTTGCTCCTTTTGCTGGCTGAATATCATAAAGAATCTGCCTGTAATACAGGAGACCCTGGAGTTTGATCCTTGGGTTGGTTAGATCCCTTGGAGGAGGAAATGGCAACCCACTCCAGGATTCTTGCTTGAGAAACCACATGGACAGAGGAGCCTGGTGGGCTATAGTCCATAGGGTCACAGAGAGACATGACTGAGCAACTGAACACACACACACACACACACACACACACACACACACACATTCCATTGTACACATGTACCATATCTTCTTTATCCATTCATCTGCTGTTGGACATTTAGTTTGCTTTCACGTAATGCCTTTTGTAAACAGTGCTGCAATGAATCTACATTTAGCAATGCCTCATCCTAGGCTGCTTCCACTACAGACTGGTTCTTATGGTCTGATCCTTAGTAACTTGTTTAAATATAAACTGTGCTCTTTTTCAAGGGTTTTAGTATCTTCTTCTAAACACAGCTGAGTGGTTAAGGGTTTGGACTAGGGAATCCCAAACCTGATCCTGAATAGGGTTATTGACATTACCGGGGTAGTTTAAACTCTGAATTGTTTCCTCATCTACAAAATGGGATAACGATGCTTGACTCATAGGCTATTTATGGCACATATTAGGTGAAATAATGCATATTAAGTGCCTGGAATAATCCTTGGTAATAGCAGATTTTAGATTTAATAGCTATTTATTAAACAATAGGGTCAGTGACAGCTTAGTAGCTCACTCTCACCCAGGGACTCAGAAAGGCCATACTTTCATAACCCTATCTCATAACCTTTATTCCAAAGAGATGGTAAAACACAAGCTCTGTGCTATATATTACTAGTGGGAGGCTCTGTGCAATCTACAGACTCATAACAATATTATCACCAAGACTGCTCCATTAACTAAAAGACACTTGCCACATTTATGAATGTCTTAAGTAAAAATGCTTCATTGGCTTAAACAGAAAGAAAAGATTATCAGTTTTACTTTACATAAGAGCTTTGGGTTGGCACTAAATATATACATTTTCCAGGTTAGTAGATCAAAGCAGATATTTCTGATTCCTGCAATATTCTCTCTTCTCTCTTTGTGTCTGTCTACTTCTTTATCTCTCTTTCTCATGCACCAGTGTGTCTGCATGTATACATTAACTGCTTGCTTTTAAGCTACCTACAAGGACTGAGTGTAGACATTAGATTCAGTTGTGTTTGTGTGCTTAATTGCTCAGTTGTGTCCAACTCTGTGACCCCATGGACTGTAGCCCACTAGGCCCCTCTGTCCATGTTGCAGCTGCTGCTGCTGCTAAGTCACTTCAGTCGTGTCCTACTCTGTGCAACCCCATAGACGGCAGCCCACCAGGTTCCCCCGTCCCTGAGATTCTCCAGGCAAGAATACTGGAGTGGGTTGCCATTTCCTTCTCCAATGCGTGAAAGTGAAAAGTGAAAGTGAAGTCGCTCAGTCGTGTCCGACCCTTAGTGACCCCATGGACTGCAGCCTACCAGGCTCCTCCATCCATGGGATTTTCCAGGCAAGAGTACTGGAGTGGGGTGCCATTGCCTTCTCCATCTGTCCATATTACCTCAGTCCAAATTCAATCTCTTCCTCCTGAAACTATGTGATCATGGGCAAAGCTATTCATTTATCCATTAATTCATTTAAAAATAATTAGCTGATGACCTACTATATGCCAAGCCTTGTCACTGTCTCTAGGATACAAAGATGAGTAAGGTAGATGAGGTCACTGTCCTCAAGGAGATTAAATTTTAGGAGGAAAGACAATATATGGATAAAAATAAACAACAGAATCAAATTGTGATAAAGAACATAAACATGGTTATCTGATAGACTGATTTAGAGAGGGACTATGAGGTTGAGTGGTTTTAATAAAACCTTTTTGCAGAGGTGATTTTTTGAGAGAAAGCTGAAGGATGAGAAGGAGCCCGCCATCGAGTGCACTGGAGGAGGAGCACTCTGCTCCAAGTCTTGGCTCTCGCCTAGTTTGGGCTTGGGAGAGAGAACTGACAGTTTTCCCCCAGGCGTGCAATAAAATTCACACACGGTGATGTCTTAGTCACGGTTATTTGGTCGCAAAGATAAACAAAAAGCAAACAAATGAATGGATATAACTAAGTTAAGGGGAAAAGGAATGTATTGCTAGAAAATTGGGCAGCTTAAAGAACTGATGCAACATGGGAAAGCTAGATTCAGACATGAACAAAAAACAGTAAAGCCCCTACCGGTACGAATAAAAGGAACTGCTTAACGTCTCTGTCAGAGTACTTCCCATCTTTGCATTCATTCCAGTCTGGCCAGGAACTGTGATCCAGCTTGGGTCACCTAAGGAGACGGCCCGAGGTAGATTAGGGTGCCTACATTTGCAGCCCCAGAGCATCAAAGTAGCCTTGTCCATCTGAATTGGGGAGATGAGGCAAAAGCCACATGAAGATCTCAATACTCACATACTTTAATAAGATTCAAGGTCCAGGGTACACTGGAACTGGAAAATCTATCAGGTTTCCATAATTAGGAAGCTAACAAACTACATCACAAACTACTACAAACGCTGAGAACATGTCTCATGCTGACCAACTTTTCCAGGCAGACCTGGGCTTGCCCAAAAGGAGATTAAAGGCCCTTATTCCAGGGTTCAGATAATATTACAGACAGCCATTCACAAATGCATTCTGAAAGACGTACAGTATATCTCGATTGATTACGATGCTGATTATCCATTAAATTCAGCTCATTTGACTTCACACAATGGACTTTTTGGTGAGTGCACCTATCTCCCCTCCCCCAACCCAGTTCCCTTCCTCATTTGCTCCAGAGGAGGTTTCTCGAGTAGAACCTGCTACTACTGGGGTATAGTAAATATACTGATTCTCAGGAGACCTTATTTCAGATCCTGCTTTTTGCCCCCACCCAAAATTAGGAACCCAGGAAATCTGCCTTGCCTTGAAATTTCCTCATCTGTAAAATGAAGGCACTGAATTACCCCATTTTAGACTATTTCCTTAAAATTCTCTGAACATTCTCTAGTGTTGTTTCTTTCTTGTCTTTATTATAAAGGTCCATATGTTATCCACCCCTCTAAGGATCTTCCTCCTAAAAATGGAAAACACAGGTGTGGGTAAACCTGTAAAGGGGAGAAAGGGAGAACAAAACCCCTAACTCAAGGAAAAACAGAAAAAATTAAGATCTCAGGAGGAATCCCCTGTGGGGAAGAAGGTCAGGGATAAGTGTCTAACTGGAATGGTTGGGAAAGAAAACAGAAGAGAACCGAACTATGCAGAGTGGAACAGAACAGATTCTCCCAGAACACATTCTAAAATTCTTCCTGGAAGTGGTGGTTCCAATAACGACTTGAAGAACAGGAGGAAGTGTTAGTGGTATAGAGCAGAGAGATGATTGGTTGGGAAAGGAGGGCCAAGTGGAACCTGATTGCCTAGGGAAGACACTTTTAGCAGTGGTCACTTCTTGATAGAGAGAATTGCTCAAAGATGCGCAAACAGCCTCATTCATCTCCGAATACCTCGTAAAGTTTTACAGGGTTGTCTTAGGATGAAATGAGTTAATATGTGCAAAGGGTCTAACAGTGAGTATGGCAGAGTAAACACGTAATAAACATCCCTGAATTTCATTTTGGAGAAGACAGGCTAGTGAGTAAACAGTGGAACAAATGGCTGACAATTATCAGCAGCAGGGGAACTGAATGTCACAGCTGACTTTTCGCTAACACACCCTGCTCTCTGGGATGTCTAGGCTCCCCATTGGAAGGGCAATCAGCCTGTGTGCTTCTTAGGACAAAGTGTCTTGGCTTTCCTTAGAGAATGTCACAGATATTTTCATGGGAACAAATGAGTTGAGAGACCTTTGCGGCCAAGTCGTCCTCATCTCCAACTAAGCAATTTATCTTTGCCACGTGTTCTAGATTTAGGGCTAGACTGCCTGATGAGCTAAAGTGACAGATGGTTCTTAAGAAAAGTCTGACTCAGCAGGTTCAACAGTACAGACATTTATCTTAGGACTTTAATAAAAAACCCAGACATACTCAAGAAACAGATCTCGGTGAGGCAACCCGAAATATTATCCCGTAAGCAAAACTGTATCATTTTTATCATCACAATGTATATTTGTCAGTTCTCTTTAAAGTTTGAAATTCCTCAGTGTTTATTCCTTCTTAACTTGACAAACACTCTATAAGGAGATCACTGTGTATTTTTTTTCCCTCTAAAGCATTCTCATGGCGCTGAGTGTTTGATTTGAAAAGTTCTTCATCACTGCAATATGGATGTAGATCTTCTCCCAACCTGATTATTAATATTATTGATGAAAGTAATAACTAAAACACTGATCAAGAGACACCTCAATTAAATAGAGCTGGGAGACCAGAAAAGGCCACTTTCACACCTTGTGATGAAAGCAGAGTCAGACAGGAAGCAGAAAGACTCCTTTTCTGTCAAGGATTCAGCCAATGAAAAGCCAAGCACTGTTTATTTACCCTAGGCCTCCCAAATTCCTTTTCTCCAGTGTAAAAGGGTTCTCTTTCCTTTTTTTGTGCGGGGATTTGCACATAGCTCCTCATGGTGGCAGGCCCGAAACTGAAATTCTCTGCTGATCCCAAGAAAAATCATCTTTGTTGTGGAAATATCTGACAGTCTATTTGTCTCAGGTCAATAAAGCAAAAACAGTTTCTGCCATTTGCTGGGCACTCACCATAGAGCAGGCCCTATTCTAGGTCCTATTCATATGTCATCTCATTTGGTGATCCTGTGAGGCAGTAGTGTTACACCCATGTTAGAGACAAGGAAACTGAAGCTCAGACATGTAAGGTTAAAGCCAAGTTCCACACTCCAGTTTGCTTGACCCTGAAAGTGCTGGTCTTTCCACCGTCCTCTTCCTCTGCAAATGGTTAGGAAGTTCCAACAATTTAGATATTAACTTACCTCAGGGAAATCACAGACACAATTATTTGCTTTCACAAGGCCAAATCCTACCTACTTAATGTTTGGTTTCTCAGAAGCCATTCTGAGAATGATTAATGCTCAATTATTAATGCTTTTATTATCAAACATTATTAAGTCTAGATATTTAGTCCAGTATATAAAGCCTTATTACTTATTTATCAAAGACACAACTTAAGTCTTACTTCAAAGATAAAGCGTGAGATTGTGCGGACCTGATTTTATTATATTATTATTGGAATATAGTTGTCTTACAATATTGTGTCAGTTTCTGCTGTACAGCAAAGTGAATCTGTTATACACATACATATACCCACTCTTTTCTGGATTTCCTTCCCATTTAGGTCTTTGAGTAGAGTTCCCTGTACTGTACAGTATGTTCTCATTATTATTACTATTTTATAGTAATGTGATAGGGATTACATGGAATCTTCAGATTCTTTATTTGGAAAATAAGCAAGCTAACATCTACTTTGCAGGATTATTGTAGGTACTAAATGGGATAAAATATTTCTAGGCTAGTTCCCTATATTTCCTGCAATTAAAAACCACAGTTTTTTTTATTACTATTATCTTATCATTATTTAAAGTAGTAATGGAAAATTTAGGAATTATTTTCGGATACCTTATAAATGTTTATTGAGATTTGGGGAACAAATGCTAAGGGAATTCAGCACCACCAAACCGGCATTACAACAAATCCTAAAGGAACTTCTCAAGGTGGAAAAGCCATGAACAGACTCAAGAAAATCACTAATGGAGAAGCTCACTGGTAAAGGCAAATATAAAGTAAGGTAGGAAGTCACCTATTCACAAATATGATATCATAAACAGCAGCCATGAGAAGAGGAGAGATTTAGGGAACAAAAAAAGTCTTAGGTATAGCTGTGGAATAGAATACAAATAGAGAATAGAACACTTTATAGTACAACCTGTTATATCTTGGCTTAACTTTCTAAGCAAAGACTGTCAAGGGTTGTGGTAGACAGAATAATGTTCTTCCAAAGATGTCTATCTTCTAATCCTTGGAATTTATGAATATGTTAACTTTCATGGCAAAAGTACCTCTGCAGTCATGATTAAATTAAGGACCCTAAAATGGGAAGATTATCCTGGATTATCTAGGAGCATCCAGTGTAATCTCAGTGTCTTTATATACAGAAAAGGTTATGTTTGTACAGAAACAGAGTCAGAGAGGAATGTAAGGATGCTATTTTTCTGGTTTTAAAGATGGAGTTCAGTTCAGTTCAGTCACTCAGTCATGTCCGACTCTCTGTGACCCCATGGACTGCAGCACACCAGGCTTCCCTGTCCATCACCAACTCCTAGAACTTACTCAAAGTCATNGGTTATGTTTGTACAGAAACAGAGTCAGAGAGGAATGTAAGGATGCTATTTTTCTGGTTTTAAAGATGGAGTTCAGTTCAGTTCAGTCACTCAGTCATGTCCGACTCTCTGTGACCCCATGGACTGCAGCACACCAGGCTTCCCTGTCCATCACCAACTCCTAGAACTTACTCAAAGTCATGTCCATTGAGTCGGTGATGCCATTCAACCATCTCATCCTCTGTCGTCCCCTTGATGGAGGAGAGGCCACAAATCAAGGAATAAGGTATCCTCTAGAACCTGGAGGGTTTTCCTGGTGGCTCAGACAGTAAAGAGTCTGCCTGCAATGCAGGAGACCTGGATTCAATCCCTGAGTTGGGAAGATCCCCTGGAGAAGGGAACAGATACTGTTCTAGTTCTCTCGCCTGGAGAATTCCACGGACAAGAATGTAGCAAGCCACAGTCCATGGGGTCACAAAGACAAGCAGCTAGAAAATGCAAGGAAACTGACATCCCCCTAGAGACTTCAGAAGGAACAGAGCTCTGTGGACACTTTAATTTTATTCCAAAGGACCCATTTGGGACTCTTGAAATTTAGAAACATAAAAAATATATATGTATGTTGTTGTTCTAGGCAACAAAGTTTGTGATAACTAGTTACAGCAGTGATGGGTAAGTGTGCTTAATGGTGTTGATCTATCTAAACCCTGAAGGAGAAAAAAATACTAAGAATCCATTGTAATCTCAAAAACCTCCCAGAGGAAATGATACACCAGCAGACTACTGATGATTATTCTTCTCCCTCAGCCAGTCTATCTTCAGCGTAGATGACGACATAGAGTAACCATGGCTTAAAAGTATCAGTGGTCTATTCCTTGAAGGGGTGGATGTAGGGTCATATTTCAGCAAGGCTTTTCTGCTTTAAAGCCTGTGTTTCTGTCATTGTCTGAAGCACGCAGCCAGTACACGCAACTCTGCAGTGGCATGACTCCCAGTCTCTTCTCTCCCAAGGGAAAAAAAAAAAAAGGAAACTTTTTTGATGTTCTAGAGAAATCTGTGCTTAATATTTAAGAGAGGCAGAAGAGTGTACCGTGGGAGCCTACACAACCATCCAAAATGATGTTCAGAAAGGGTTTTTGGTTGTGTGGAAAATACTGATCATATGAGGAGAAGGGGGAAATACAATCTGAAAACTATACCCTTAATGACATATCAGAGGTAGCAAATGCACTACAGAAAGATTAAATGAAATACGCTAATACGCTAACACTGATTGCTTCCGGGTGGTGGGACTGTGAATGACTTCTCTGTGTGTGCTCAGTCATGTCCAGCTCTTTGTGACCCTATGGACGGCAGCCTACAAGGCTCTTCTGTCCATGGAATTCTCCAGGTAAGAATCCTGGAGTGGGTTGCTACGTCCTCCTCTAGAAGATCTTCCAGCCCCAGGGACTGAACCCATGTCTCTTGCATCTTCTGCATTGCAGACAGATTCTTTACCCAGTGAGCCACATGGGGAGCCCATTTATCTGTGTATACTTCTGTGATTTTCAAGTTTTCTATAATATGCATATATTATCCTTACAAAATGAAACTAATATAAACTGTAAGAAAATAAACTAAATAATAAAATCAGGTAAAAAGAAGGTATCAGGGGTCAAAGTCATTCATTTAAATCCCTTGCTCTAATTCTGGGTTCATTCCATAATCTTATTTATTATAATTTGGCTTCCTAGGTATACAATTTTACTGTGAAGACTGACTGAATTGCCAACAAAATTTTTTGCTCACTTGGCAGATTTATCCTTCACTTCAGATTGATTAGTTGGCTTCAGATTTCTATTCACTCTTTCACTCATTTATTCAACAAATATTCATTGAGCCTCACTAGTTGTCAGGTACAATACTATTCCAGGTGCAGAAATAAATCAAGTACAGTTCCTCCTGTTACAGCTTTTACAGTCTAATAAGGGAGACAACCTGAAGATGGATAAACTAATCACTGCAATGCAGTTTTTAAGTGCTAAGTGAGAGTTGCTCAGTCATGTCCAACTCTTTGCGACCCCACGGACTACACAGTCCATGGAATTCTCCAGGCCAGAATACTGGAGTGTGTAGCCTATCCCTTCTCCAGGGGAGAAGGGGATCTTCCCAACCCAAGGATTGAACCCAAGTCTCCCGCATTACAGGCGGGTTTTTTTTTTTTTTTTTACCAACTGAGCTATCAGGGAAGCCCTAAAGTGAAAGTATAAGTCCTAAGTATACTTAGTATGTATACTTACTAAAGATGTTAGTGAAAATATAAGTGCTAAGAAGGCAGGAGTAAATACAGGGTATTACTGAAGCACCAANTTGGTTTTTTTTTTTTTTTTTTTACCAACTGAGCTATCAGGGAAGCCCTAAAGTGAAAGTATAAGTCCTAAGTATACTTAGTATGTATACTTACTAAATATGTTAGTGAAAATATAAGTGCTAAGAAGGCAGGAGTAAATACAGGGTATTACTGAAGCACCAAGAGGGTAGCTGACTTAGATTCCTGGAATCTGGCAAGGCTTTGAAGAGAAGCCATGTGTACATTGAGATTAAAAATCTTATTAATTTGGTTGACATGAATCGATACTTTGAACCTGATAACTCTTGGATGTATTGACAAAACTGAGCTCATGTTTTACAAAGCTGATGTACTAAATGCTAACAAATAATAAAGTATAGAATGCTCTGCTGGAACACCCAACATTTCTGACACTTTGGACATATCATGTGTGTGTGTGTGTATATATATACATATATATAGTCTCTTTAAAATATAACATCCTTTTCATGATAATTATATCTTGCCTTTCCTGTGATCCTTTCAAGTTCAACTCAAGGCAAAGAGAATTTCACGCTATGTATTCTAGTAGTCAGATCATTTTCTAGCAAGGAAAGAAGACTTCAAAAGAAGTCATTCAACCTTAAAATGTATCCTAAGAAATGGGATGAATTAGGATAGAGTAATATTTGGATTTTGCACTAACCCTATTCTCAAATTCAAACCTGATTTATCCTTTATTATAAATAACTATATCTCTTCATATTACTGCTTCAAATAAAAAATCATAAGATGTATTTGGGAGAAGGTAAAGGTATTTTAATAATTTGCTAGAAATGTGTTTGGTTTGTAAAAATCATCCTAGAGCTGTAAAAGCAAAACTTTATTAGGTAATTCTTTTGCTATACTAGTTCAGGCTTAGCAAACAAAGAGATAATATTTGATTTTTGTAATATAGACACAGACATTCTATTCTCTATAGAGCAACCAAAAAGATACAGTCCAAAATATAAATTGTATCACTGTATTCTCCTACTCAGGCTTACCATATGGCTCAACAGAGAAAAAAAAAAATCTACCTGCAGTGCAGGAGACACAGGAGACACAGCTTCTATGCTTGAGTCAGGAAGATCCCATGGAGGAGGGCACCCCAATATTCTTGATGGGAAAATCTCATGGATAGGGGAGCCTGCTGCTGCTGCTGCTAAGTCGCTTCAGTCGTGTCCGACTTTGTGCGACCCCAGAGACGGCAGCCCACCAGGCTCCCCCATCCCTGGGATTCTCCAGGCAAGAACACTGGAGTGGGTTGCCATTTCCTTCTCCAATGCAGGAAAGTGAAAAGTGAAAGTGAAGTCGCTCAGTCGTGTCTGACTCTTTGCAACCCCANTGACTCTGTGTGACCCCAGAGACGGCAGCCCACCAGGCTCCCCCATCCCTGGGATTCTCCAGGCAAGAACACTGGAGTGGGTTGCCATTTCCTTCTCCAATGCATGAAAGTGAAAAGTGAAAGTGAAGTCGCTCAGTCATGTCTGACTCTTTGCAACCCCATGGACTGCAGCCCACCAGGCTCCTCCACCCATGGGATTTTCCAGGCAAGAGTACTGGAGTGGGGTGCCATTGCCTTCTCCAGGATAGCCAAAAAGCTTTCATCCTGAGTATCAACTCCCATGAATTAATAGAGAAGAACCAGTATGGTTTGCTGAGAGGTGTTCTGAGGCCCTGTCTCTGCACAGTGGGACGGATACTGTGATCAGCTAATGATGTCTGCCATGGTCAGCGTAAGGAGCATCACTGCTGATCCTCCAGATGTTTAGCTATGTCACGTCCAGGGACTCTTCTAGTGATTTTAGATTCTAGACTCTTAAGATTCCATGCACTCTGAAAAGCATGTGTTTTTACTGAAAACATCATTTATTTCTCTATTCTTAAAGTTAATTTCTTTTTTCATTTTGCAGAGTATAGCAGCCATGCAGTTGACTTAGTCTTAAGTATCTTAACTCATTGAAATTCTGTAACAGTAGTAAGAAGGTGAAAGAGAGAGGGAAAAAATGGAGAAGGGCAACTTCTGTCAAGCGGAATGTCTGCAAAGCACCTATAGTTTCCTCTTTCTCTGCGTTCACTATATGTATTACATTATCTTCAACAAGTGGTATAGGAAGAGAAAAAGGAATCGCACCAGCCACTCCATCGATCCTACTTGCCTCTGAGACAGACCTGCCTGGCACATGCACCAAGACTCAGGTTTTCTAAACAGAAACTAGTAGGGGGAGAAAAGCAAAGAAACACTTCCCACACAAAGGGTGTGTTGCTTCTGGAAGATGGTTCTTTTCTCAGATGCCAATAAAAAGACCATCTTTCATGCATGATACTGGATGCTAGGGGCTGGTGCACTGAGACAACCCAGAGGGGTGGTACGGGGAGGGAGGAGGGAGGGGGGTTCAGGATGGGGAACTCAGGCTCCTCCACCCATGGGATTTTCCAGGCAAGAGTACTGGAGTGGGGTGCCATTGCCTTCTCCGATAGGGGAGCCTGGCAGGCTACAGTTGATAGGTTTGCAAAGAGTCAGACACAACCGATACAACTGAGCAGCAGCAGCCTTCTCCTACTTTTATTTTATTCTGAGTGAAACCATGAGTCCTTACTTTGGTTTGTAAGACACACGAGAGCTGTCTGCCTCATTCATTTCAGCTTCCATGATCCTGCTCCAATCTCACTTTCCATCATAATTCTTGATCAGTGCACCATTCTGGACATTTTGCTGTTCCTTGAACCTAGGAAATGTGGTCTAGCCTCAGGGCCCTTATGCTAGCTGTTCCCTTTCATTTGGTTACTCCATTATATGCATACCTAACTTTATTTTCTTGGACTTTTGCTTAGATGCCATTCTTAATAGAAGTTTCTTCCCTCACCCTGCTACCTAAAATAGTCTTTCACTGTCATTCTTCCCAGCATCATTTCCCCACATCACCATTTTTACTATGCTTTTTTCCCTAGCATTTACCACCATCTGGTAGTATATTATATGCTTATTTGTTTATTGTTGGTCTATTCTACCATAATTAAGCTTGTGCAGAGAGGCGCTTCTGTTTTATTTACCTTAATGACTTTGTTGGTGTCTGATACAAAGTAGATAGTTGGTAAGCATTTATTGTTGACTTAATGTAGGTATAGACTATATGGATCTCTTTCAACACAGCTGACCCTCCTAATACCAATATATAGAAACTCTGGAAAAGTATAAAAACAAATATTTTAAACATAGAGCTTAGCTCAAACTCAAGAACTGAAATTGTCTATATACCAAAATGTAGCAGTAATTTGAAGCCAGGAAAATCAGTTTATAAGCCAATAGTAAAATACATACATAGACTATATAAACCATAATAGCTTGAAACTGGAGTTTTAATATCCACTTGGGCAAAGGAGATATGTCATGGATTTAAACCTGTGAGCCTTGCTTCTAGAAGGCCTGAATTCTGGCAAAGCTGCTCCTTAGATAAAGAATTTTTAAAATCTCTGACCTTGTCTTAAGGAAGCAACAGGAAAGATGGNGGGCTCTAAAATCACTGCAGATGTTGACTGCAGCCATGAAATTAAAAGATGCTTACTCCTTGGAAAGAAAGTTATCACCAACCTAGATAGCATATTAAAAAGCACAGACATTACTTTGCCAACAAAGGTCCATCTAGTCAAGGCTATGGTTTTTCCAGTGGTCATGTATGGATGTGAGAGTTGGACTGTGAAGAAAGCTGAGGGCTGAAGAATTGATGCTTTTGAACTGTGGTGTTGGAGAAGACTCTTGTTAGTCCCTTGGACTGCAAGGAGATCCAATCAGTCCATCCTAAAGGAGACCAGTCCTGGGTATTCATTGGAAGGACTGATGCTGAAGCTGAAATTCCAATACTTTGGCCACCTCATGCGAAGAGTTGACTCATTGGAAAAGACTCTGATGCTGGGAGGGATTGGAGGCAGGAGGAGAAGGGGATGACAGAGGATGAGATGGATGGATGGCATCACTGGCTGGATGGCATCACTGACTCGATGGACATGAGTCTGAGTGAACTCCGGGGGTTGGTGATGGACAGGGAGGCCTGGCGTGCTGTGACTCATGGGGTCGCAAAGAGTCGGACGCGACTGAGCGACTGAACTGAACTGAACTATGACAGCAGTCACTCATTCTAGAAAGACAACATGTTTTATTCATTTTTTTATTCTCTGTAACTATACATAACAGGGACTTTATTAACATTGAGTGAATTATTACTAAAGTGTAAAATTTATGTTCACACTATTAGCTATAGAAATATAAAAGAAGGTTAGACCTCGTCTGCTATTCTCTAAGACTGAAACAGCCAAGAAATCCATTTAGAAATTTCTCATCAAATGTGGTAGTTTGCAAAACTTTGAAGAATAAACTAAAGATCTCAGGAAAACTTTTTACATGGAACAGTATCTTCCCTTGAGTTTAGGATTCAATGCTTAAATACTGTACTCCAGAAGGAGAAAAATATGTCTGTTTCTCGGAAGATGTTCTCTGGATTAAAAAAATAATAATAACAATATCTATCAAATGGGCTTGATGGGTATGCCAGGAAAAGCATAATGCATTAAAAGAGGATTATAATGTCTAGCTTGTAGTTTCCTGATGTACAGTGTGAAAACACTCTTTTTGCCTAAATTTGTCATTAAAACATTTTTAAGCTATAATGTCATTCTTTCTTCAGTCTAATATAGGAATAACAAATGAAACAAATAAATGTATGGATGATAAAAATGAACACAATCTTTGGAATGCTTGCCTGAAAAGCATAATGCATTAAAAGAGGATTATAATGTCTAGCTTGTAGTTTCCTGATGTACAGTGTGAAAACACTCTTTTTGCCTAAATTTGTCATTAAAACATTTTTAAGCTATAATGTCATTCTTTCTTCAGTCTAATATAGGAATAACAAATGAAACAAATAAATGTATGGATGATAAAAATGAACACAATCTTTGGAATGCTTGCCACACTTCTGCTTTGGACTCCAGATTGAAAAAATTTCTCCTTTAGAAACTATTGAAAATTACTTCAGATCATATCAGAATTTGTATACATTTTGTCTCTCCTACAGCATGTGAAATGATGCGAGTATCTAGTAAGTTCCAAAGAAATCTTTATTAAGTGCTAATTAGATAAGTTAGATTGACAACTACTGAAATGCCAACTAGTATGCTAATAGCCAAGGATGTCGGGACTTAAATAGCCCAGTGCTTATATGAATACTTGCATCAACAACAGTCTTCAGTCCTAAGTAACCAGTGAAGGGTGTGTGTGGTCTCTCCTGATGCCAGTCACCAATGATTGGCTATTTACATATTCTGATTCCCAAACTTCCCTAACGATAAAAACCATCTGAGATGCATGAGAAAAATGCAGTTTGGCCCCTGCCTGGAAATTCTGCTCTGTGTGTGTGTGTGTGTGTGTGTGTGTGTGTTAGTCGCTCAGTCGTGTCCAACTCTTTATGTCCCCATGGACTGTAAGCGGCCAGGCTCCTGTGTCCATGGCAAGAGGACTGGAGTGGGTTGCTTCTTCCTTCTTCAGGGAATCTTCCTGACCCAGGAATTGAACCCAGGCTCCGCCCTGCAGGCAGATTCTTTACCATGAGAGCCACGAAGAAAGCACATAAACTCTGATTTTTTAAGTCTAAATGGTCTCAGGTTTGTAGATAAAAAAAAAAAAAAGAAAGAATGGTTTTTATGATTAGATAATAATTGGTTTAAAAAAAAAACTAAACTAAAACTATTTTACTCTTCACAGCAACCTTTTGAGGTAAGTGAGGTGAATTTTCTGAGACTTAGAACCATTGTGTGACATCTGCAAGGTCACCCATCTAGCCAAGGACAAAACTAGGATTCAGAATTAACACTGCACTCCCCAGGGCCTGCAAGTCACCTGCTCGCCTTTCTCTGCCAAGGCAGGCAAAAGGCTTTCATATTATTGCTGCTCCTCCAACTTGAAGAAGCCAGGGATGCCCTCGAACTAGGCCCCTGGATACACTGAGGTCAGTTTCCAGCCACCTAACTGGCACCAGGACACAGACGGTGTATTGGAGTCAGAGCGCAAGTGGATCTGGTTTGGTCTAAACTCTGATTCAGCTTGACAAGGAAAAAAAAAAAGAAGCCAGCTGTTTGGGGGTCTCTGCCTTTGCCCCCTAAGTGCACAGGCAAGCTCTGTTTTCAGCCAAGGAAACCAGAGGGCTTTCAGTTTATTGCTGTTGCTTCTTACATACGGGCGACAGGCCAGGTAGCATTGCCAAAGGCAGTAGCTTGTCTTAGTAAAGGCACAGAGTCAGGGCTGCCTGTGACCTCCCAGTAGGAGCACCACTGTACCTTTTGTGTCATGCAGAGGTGTTTTTCAGCTCTTCTGCCTGAGAACTTCTGTCCTCAGATTTCTGAGTAAGCAATGTCAGTATTTACTAAGAACTTCCAGGTGCATGGAGAACATTGTGAGCAAAGCAGATCTTATCATTAGGTTGCTGCTGCTGCTGCTGCTAAGTCGCTTCAGTCGTGTCTGACTCTGCGCGACCCCAGAGACGGCAGCCCACCAGGCTCCGCCGTCCCTGGGATTCTCCNATCAGAGGAAGAGATGGTTGGATGGCATCACTGATGCAATGGACATGAGTTTGAGCGAACTCCGGGAGTTGGTGATGGACAGGGAGGCCTGGCGTGCTGCAGTCCATGGGGTCGCAAAGAGTCGGACATGACTGAGTGACTAAACTGACTGACAAATTTTTGCTGTTGTTTGGTAAGAAAAGGATTCTTTGTTTTGTTTTTGTAATTAATTTCTCAAAAAGGCTTATGACTTCAAAATGGTTAAAGACATGTTGTCCAACATCCCATCTCATATCTGAATCATCTCTACAATATTTTACTGAGGATTTTCTATCCTCTGTTTGAATACCTTCAGTGACAGGAAGTTCACTATCATATGAGGCAGCCCGTCCTACCTTCGGACTGCTTGATTGAAATAAACAAATAACTTACATAGACTTTGTCTCCTTATTGTTTACTGTAGAGGTCACAGGGCCTAGAGAAATTATAGAGAATAGTCGCTTGTGATAAACAATTCAAAGCCAGAAACAGCCATGTCCTCTAAGCTGAGTCTCTTCTCCAGGGATCACATCACTCATGCTTTTGATGTTTCCATTTGAGATGATTTGAATCCCCTCACTGGACTATTTGCCCCTCTCTGGAAGCACTCCAGTTTGCTGCCCTTCTCCCTGAAATATGCTTCTCAGATCCTAAGGCCACACTCTGGAACAGTGCACAATTATCTCTCTTTGTTCTTGATATAACAATTCCATTACTGTGCCTGAAAATTGCGTTGACTTTTTCGAGAGCCCCATATATAGACAACTCTGACCCCCTCAAGCTCCGTTTTCTTTATTGTGTGTTGCTCATTTGTTCCCTGCTGATCATTCTTAAAAAAAAAAAAAAAGTAGAAAAGAGAAAGGAGAGACTAGAGAAACAGGAAGGGAAAGTGGGGGTAGCCATAGGAACATGGCAGGGAGCCGGAGATGGGGCTTTAAGCACTGGGCTTTAAAATTCAAGCCGACCAACAACCATCTTCTCAGTCTTAATAACTACCCTCAATGTGTTTAGCACTATCCTCAGTATACAAATGTGGAAACTAGAGTTCACAGTGAAACTGCAAGTCACTCATAGTGTCCGACTCTTGGCAACCCCATGGAGTATACAGTCCATGGAATTCTCCAGGCCAAGAACACTGGAGCAGGTGGCCTTCCCCTTCTCCAGGGGATTTGCCCAACCCAGGGGTCGAACTCAGTTCTCCCACATTGCAGGCAGATTCTTTACCAGCTGAGCCACCAGGGAAGCCCAGAGTTCACAGAGGCTCAGTGATGTCTCAAACAGCATACCTCTGACACCCAGCCCACACCGCCCAGCAGCTCTGGTAATGTAAGATAGCATTCCCACTGCGTAGGCTGGTTTTTTAAATATGGCTTCTTTAACATTTGTTTTTAAAGAGCTATTTCATTGGCAGTTACACAAATATTCGAAGCCATCTCTGATGTAACTAATGAAGAGGCAGACACTATTCTTATTGAATCAAACTAATACAGGTGATTTAACTGGAGAGATTGAAGGTGAGAGAGATTTTTATGCATTTTCAACAACCTCAGCCTGGCCCTTTGAGAAAGCTGAAAATTGGCATCAACAAATACAAAGTTAGTGATAGCAATTTCTAGTAACATTTCCTGGAAAATTGGAATAAGTAAACCTCTGTGACCTGCTGAGCAGAACACACCTTCTTCTTTCCTTTTCTTTAGAAATAGAGGAATACATTCTGGTCTGAGACTCTGGGACCCGAATTCTTGTCTCAGCTTTAGCATTAACTGTGTGTCTGCCCAGGGAAAATCTCACAACCGATCTTACTCGTGGTTTCTCTATATGTAAAATAACAGAGTTACACTATAGTATTTCGCACGTTCCTGCTCAGTTCTAAGCTCTCTAGTTCTGTGGACTTACTGTTGAATACCAGGTCATCTGGCTCCTTAGAGAACTTATTGCCTGGGACTATGCAGTTCATTCTCTAAGTTGTATCAGGGTCTCATGTTGTTTGAGGAGCAGCCCCCTATTCTAACTCATATAAATATGCTCAATGTCTAGGGGCAGCTCCGTTTTAATTATTCATAATAGATAATGAAGCCTATTTTAGAAAGTCTGTATGCAAGTTGCATATCGCTTGTTTATAATGAAAAGCTGGTTATATAAATCGTTCTCTGAGAAAATAAACCACCAGTAAAACAACGTATTCAATTCCTTCTCTCGTAATGCGCTCGCTCAGTTGGTTCAATCATGTCCCATTCTTTGTGACACTATGAACTGCACCCATCAGGCCCCTCTGTCCATGGGATTGTCCAGGCAAGGATGCTGGAGTGGGTTGCCATGCCCTCTTCCAGGGGGTCTTCCTGACTCAGGGATCAAACCCGCATCTCTGACGTCCCTGCATTGGCGGGTGGGTCCTTTACCACTAGCACCGCCTGGGAAGCCCTCCCACATAATATGAGAGGATAAAACCAGAACATTTCTAGAGTACCCGACCTGGAGGTTCAGTCACTAGAATTTCAAAATGATTTTTGAAATGACTTCCACATGTGCCCTGTGGCCCACAGGTGGGGCTGGAGGAGACTGTCCTGCACTGGTGCTACAGGCAAAGTGACTTCATGGAGCGCCTCTAGAAAGCATTTTAAATGCACTCACCTGTGACCCCAAATTGGCCTCAAGTTCAAACACACTGCATGTTCTGCCAATAAAGAAGGAGCAAATCACCTGCCTTCAGTGATTTTGGAGTCAGCTGGCCTGGGAGCGCGGCCCTGGGGTTAAATTCACTCACTTGACTCTGGCAACTCCCCTGAGAGCTGGGGAAAATCAATTCAACTTTCTCTACCATATTTTCTCGTAGAACATTCTCTCTTAAATAAATAGTATGAGGCTTCTTTTGTTTATGTCTATAGAGAAATGCAAAAACTGCCTCCTGGAATGCCATTCATACTTAGTAAGGTTATATAAACCCTCAGCTATATAGTTTCTGTTCACTGAATGATTCATATGCATCTTGGTTTCCTTAATGTATTTAAGTTCTTCATAGAGAAGGGCTCTATTTCTTACTTCCTTTACCGTCTCTCATGGTGTTTAGTCGGAGAAGGTGATGGCACCCCACTCCAGTACGCTTGCTTGGAAAATCCCATGGACGGAGTAGCCTGGTGGGCTGCAGTCCATGGGGTTGCAGAGAGTCGGAGACGACTGAGCGACCTCACTTTCACTTTTCACTTTCCTGCTTTGGAGAAGGAAATGGCAACCCATTCCAGTGTTCTTGCCTGGAGAATCCCAGGGACGGGGGAGCCTAGTGGGCTGCCGTCTATGGGGTTGCACAGAGTTGGACACAACTGAAGCGACTTAGCTGCAGTTCTAGCAACACACATGGCAATCATTCAGTAAACGCTGTGGCATCATGGAGTTCAAGACTGCAGTTTCCAGTGTTAGCATGTGACAAAGTCACCTGGAGAGGACATGAAATTACAGAGCCCAGGATTGGCGAAGTGCTATGGAACTGGGCCTCGGTGACTCTGATACACAATCAAGTTTCACAGCTTCCTGTTTAAGTGTCTCACCTGGTAATGGTAGCAACAACAGGCACTAGACAGAGAAAATGGCAGAGCAATAGTTAATACTATAAAGTGTTCAAATTTCAGGCTCTGCCACTTCTGACCAATGTGTTTTTAGGAAATGATTTAACTTTTCTGGGCTTAAGGTTTTCTTCCCTACTTACCCACCTTCTGTACTATGGGAAAACTGGACCAGATCAGTGGCTTCCTGGCTTTCCTGACCTTGATTACAATCAGAAATATACACTGTGAGCCAGGACACATCCACGTTAAACTGAAGCACAGGGTTCTACTTTTGATGTACTTTCATATTTCCTATTGTTCTTTTATTCTAGTCTAAAATTACAAAATGCATTGATTTCACATTTGATAGTCAGCTGCAGTTTGAAAATCCTGGACTTGATGAATTCTACTATCCCCTTCAGTTTTACAATTACATGGTTCTCATTTGCTGGTGAAAAATTTAGCACTGTGACCAAGAGTGACGGGTCTGATGTCAGACTAGCTGCACTCATACCCCAGATCTAAGAAGAACTAAATGTGTAACCTTAGAAAAGCTTTTCTACCTTCTGAGCACCCACTTTCCTTGTCTATAAAGTGGGAATAATAAGAAAACCTATCTTACAGGGTGGCTAAGTTAAATAACCCAATGCACGCAAAGCATTTAGAATAGTGCCAGCATATATTCGGAATTCAATAAATATTATACTTTATATTGTTATTATTTCTTCTAAAACAAACTCCATGCAGAAAATTTGGTGAGCAAATATAAAAAGTGAGAAACATAAAAAGAAAAATTCACAAAACTGATTTTTAGACCTTAGCAGCTGCTTCATAGGACGCCCCGCACCCGCCTCCACTGTCCCTGCCAAAGTAACTTAGGAGTTTTGTTGAACAAATATAAATGGAGAAATACAAACTATTGATACAAGCAAAATCTCCTTGTTAAAGAAAACCCCAGGTATCATACACTTGATTTCAACAACAATAAAATTGTACTACACAAAATCATGCTAGAGTTATCCCTTCCATTTCAAAGAAGTGGGATTTAATCTGTATTTAGAATTAGTGAATTCTGATTATAAATACATTGCCAGACATAAAACAAAAACTGTTTCCATTTTCATGGTTAATAATTTTCTCCAAACTTTTAATATAGCTAATTTATGAATTCAATAAGGGCATTATATACCTGTATTTTATTGCCCAACAGTTACTAGGTATGTACTTATTACTATGAAGCAATGCTTTTTAATTTTTAAGCAATACATCCTTAAGTAATACAAAATTATATACCTAAATCAGTGCTTCCCACCAAGTAGCTACCTTGAAAGATTGATTATAACGTTCTAACATCCTCCAAAACTCGCCACAAAGCAGAGTATGTTTCTTAATGTTTCAGCAAAGTTTTGTTTGGATCAGTCAAAACCTGGCCGTGTTCCCAACTTACTTGCTATACTTTATTTGAACTAGCCAAAGGGACATTCACTTTCACGTGAAAGACAACAATTTTGAATGATACACCTTTGCTTAGCTGAGATGCGGGTATTCTGTAGTATAAAACCATTCTCTTAAAGACAGCACATGGGAAAATATAACAAGAGTTCATCTCTACTGAGAGTTCAAAGAGTTGATTAATCTTAAATTTACATCTCTTCTTATATACACGTACATTTTCTACTTTATAAATGAAAACTAATTATCATTTACTGAACACCTACGAGGTGCCAAGTCCTGTTCTAAAGACTTGCCACGTATTATCTTAAGTAAGTCCTACAATAATCCTGTGAGTTCCATGTTATTATTTACCATAGGAGAGAAGCCAATAGATTTGCTAAAGGACACAGCTAGAAAGAAAAAGAGCCAGAATTTGAGCCCAAGGAGGTCTGATTCTAAAAGTCCATCTGCTTTCCCCTGTACATTATTGCTTTTCTGGATTAGCTGCGGAAGAGTTTAAAAAAAAAATCTAAAACTCAGTGGATGTCAACATTTATTTATGAATCAATGCATGAGATATGGAATAACGTATAGACACACACACACACACACACACACACACACACACACACACACACACACGGGCTTTCCTGGTGGCACAGATGATAAAGAATCTGCCTGCAATCCAGGAGACCCAGGTTCAAACCCTGGGTCGGGAAGATCCCCTGGAGAAGGAAATGGTAATCCACTCCAGTATCCTTGCTGGGAAATCCCATGGACAGAAGAGGCTGGCGAGCTATAGTCCATGGGGTTGCAAAGACTCGGACATGACTGAGAGACTTTCACTTCACTTCACATATACATAAATATATGTATATGTGTGTACTAATAAAAAAAACTATTGAAAACATGCTTACTAATGGTTACAACTCTGAATTTCTTAAATGGGGGGAGGAATGTAGGAGTTACACATTGTTTTAGAGCAACAATAACCACAGCATCATTACCAACAGATATAATAAGCATTCTTTACTGGCGGGCAGCCTCTGTGAGCTTTATGTATATTACTTCTAATTCTTATAGAAAGCATTGGCAGTAGTGAAATCCTAGTCTTAAGAAGCAGTGTGTTGAGTCTTGAGTTAACCCTTTAGAAGTAACTAAATCGACAAATAATCACTAGTGACACCTAGTTAGGATTGTTCTAAACATTTCTCATTTGAAAAGAGAAAAACTTATTATGCCTTTAATATACATAACAATCTAGTATTTCTTAGAGAAAAAATCATTATTATTGTTGTTATTACACAGTTGGGAAAAATAAGAGATTTGGATGTCATTCTCCTGATTTATCTTTCCAAAGCCATGGCGGGGACCCATTAACCCATGCTGGGCTAGTTCCAATGAACATTTATGAATTGCGAGATACTGTGGTAGGTCCCTCGCCCACCATTTTCTTCTTCCCTTTTTCCAGTTTCTGGCTTAAACACCCAGGATTGTTTGAGGTATGCTATTGGTACACTTCCCAACTAATGATAATTGAAGCAAGAAATGTTTCATTTGCGTAGAGTTCTGATCAGGAGCGTTTGTGCCTGGATTTAGTATATGTCTGTCAAGGCCATATTTCACTCACATTTCCTCTTGCCAAGGTTCTGGGCCTGGAACAAAACGCATTTTTCACAAATATGTAAATCTCTGCCAAACCATTCTTAGGCTTTTATTAACTAAGTGCTTCTCAATTTAGCCTCACAAAACTGTTCTTTTTTCCCCAAGACCAGATGCTTTCTGAACCATCAGGTCAGGTGCTTATACCATCTAGTGGAGAGAGACAGAAATGAACAAGGTTTACATGTTTGAAAATTTACTAATTTTCTAAAATAGCAAAATCAGCTTAGTTTTCTAACTAGTAATACTAATAAAAGCACTATGGCTAGAAAGGAAAACAAATACATAATTTTCAGCTGATGGCCAGGAACCCATGACTGTTAGAGTCAATATATTTCAATAGCTTCTTTTCTTCCTCCTTCCTTTCCTCCCTCACCCTTTCTTTCTCTCTCCCGTTTTCTCGTGTTCTTACTAAAATCGGTGGCCAATTAAGGTGGTGCTAATGTTAAAGAACATGCCTGCCAATACAGGAGACCGTAAGAGATGCAGGTTGGATCCCTGGGTTGGATCCCTGAGTTGGGAAGATCCCCTGGAGGAGGGCAAAACAGCCCACTCCAGCATTCCTACCTGGAAAACCCACGGACAGAAGAGCTTGGCTAGCTACTCCATAGGGTCAGAGAGTCAGACACGACTGAAGCAACTTAGCATTCATACACGCACAACAAGTATTAACCAGTCAATCCTAAAGGAAATCAATCCTGAATATTCATTGGAAGGACTGATGCTGAAGCTAAAGCTCCAATTACTTTGGTCACCTGATGTGAAGAGCTGACTCATTGGAAAAGACCCTGATGCTGGGAAAGATTGAAGGCAGGAGGAGAAGGGGATGACAGAGGATGAGACGGTTGGATGGCATCACAGATTCAATGGACAGGAGTTTGAGCAAACTCCAGGAGATAGTGAAGGACAGGGAGGCCTGGCAAACTGTAGTCCATGGGGTTGCAAACAGTAGGACATGACTTAGCAACTGAAGAACAGTAACAAGTATTAAAAAGGCATTTAGTGTTTGGACAGCTCGATTCCAGGCACTATAGATGAGCTATATACTTTTCAGGAGCAAGATATGATCCTCATCAATGAGAAATGTATAACTCAGTTTAAAGCATAGAAACATTAGACAACTAAGGCTTGTCCATGAGATTCTCCAGGAAAGAACACTGGAGTGGGTTGCCATGCCTGCCTCTAGGGGATCTTTGCAACCCAGGGATCAGACCTGCTTCTTTTACGTCTCCTGCATCAACCGGAGGGTTCTTTACCATAGCACCACCTGGGAAGCCCACTAAAGCTTAAACACTGTGATAAATTACTCACTGCTTCACAGCCTCCTCAGTGGTCTTCTCCGTCCATACGGCCCCTAACACGGTAGTACTGTTTCCTGTGTTTCGGTCCCCAGCATCCTCCTCCCCCTTTGCTAAGCAGTCCCATCCATACCACCTCAACTATACAGAGAATGCCTGTCTTCATTTCTCAGTCAGATCTATCTAAATTCCCAGATCTTTATTTCAAACTGCTTATTAAGCCCTTCTACTTGAGTGTGGCATATATAGCTCAAACTCAATTATTCATATCTAACCTCAGAATCTCTTCACCCCAACCTTAAATCTATCCTTTCTCTGGCATTCTTGATTACCTGCCATGATACTTCCCCTATGCAATTGGTCAAATTTAAAAAAAAAAAAGTGTGAATTTACCTCCATTTCTTTCTCTCCTCTGTTGTCTGTACTCAATGGGTCTCAAGTTCCTGAGGGTATCTTTTCCTCAATAATCTTTCTAGTTCATTCCATCCTCCATCCCCAGTGTCTCTGCTGTATCTCAGAGCATGTCTACCTGTTGCATTTTGCCTGATGTCCTTGATTGCAAGACACCTTTTTCTTGTTTTTCCTCCTCTCTGCTGCATGACATGACTAATGGTCTAATTTGCAACTCCGACTAGGAGTCTCCTCTTTTTAAATTGCATAGTCATTCCTCATTACCTACAAGGTGAAGTCCGGTCTCCACAGCAGGCCCTTCATTACCTGTTCGCATCCATCTCCCTTGTTTGAAGACATGCTTTGGACCTACTTCTGTATACCTTCTTGGTCCTTACATTCCATCTCTTTTTACAAATAAAAAGGCCTGCCATTTCTAGAATTCCTCCATACTGATACACAACTGCTAGGATCTAGGACAACCTTGACCAATCTGCTTTATCTCCAACTTCCTTCAAGTCAAAAACAACCTCCCATCTAATGCTTTCTCTGACCACGCCTGTCCCCAGATCTCCAGCTCAGAAAAAAATGAAAGCATGTCTCTAGGTCTTGGGAGAACTTTCCTCTCCTTTGCTCCTTTCTTCATTGCACACAACATGACAGGTTGTATGCATACATCTCGAAGTTCGTAAACCTATCTATTGCATGTAAGGAACTCGAAGGCATATCGCTCTTTGTTTCCTCAGGGAATAACTTAACTCCCACATACAGGAGACGGTCAAAGAGATTTTACTGTATAAATGAATGAGTCAATAAGTGAATCAATCAATATTCATAAGAGGTTCTGTTCATATTAAACGTAACTGCATTTCAGAAATGCTAGATGGTTTTCCTAGGTTACCCTGCCAGAAATTGCAGAGTCAGGACTCAAAAATCTATTTTTTGGCTCCAAAGCCCATGATGGTTTACAATAACCACACTAATTTCTGCCTGGAAGCAATGAAAACCTGGACTGGGATAGCAGATGTGGATAAAAAGAGGAAGGTGAGAACACTCAGACATTTGGAAACCAATAAGAGATTACAATGAAAAACAATTCCATAAGAAACTTCAAAGTTTTTCATTTAGAATATTAGAATAATACTATTACATACTAATATGAAAACATCAGTAGCAGTAAGGAGAGCTACCATTTTTGCATCTTTCTTATGTGTCACAATGAGCTCTTTGTGGAGTTCAAAACTCAAAGAAACACCAATGAGTGCCATTATTTTACAAATTAAAGAAACTGAGGCTTAAGGCAGTTAAACAACTTGAGAGAGCTCACACACCTAATAATTAGAGGGCCAGCCATTTGATCTGATTGAGTCTGATTCTAAGGCCAGGGTGAATTTTTATGTTAAACTTTTCTATTGGTTGTACTAGCCATCGTCTATGTATCTATTATGTTAATAGTATCTTCAGAAGTGTATACATCCAAACAGAAAATAATTTTATTTGGAAGAAAGAGTCTCATGACCAAACATGTTTGGAAAATAGTGTATTAACCATGTCCCCATCTTAGAAGTTTATATTGCATAATATCTTACTAATGACTGAGAAATTCTTCAGTAAAGTTAATGCATCTAACCTCTCAAATGTTTTCAGCATTCATCCCTTTATCTTCCTTATAATGCTGACAAAAATCCCATTGGAAATACTTTGGGAAATGCTGGCTTAGTTTCACTGTAGATGTCAATGAGGGAGAAAGAGGAAAAATAAGATGTGGTCCAGTTCACAGGAGCTTATACCTTTATTAGGAGCAAGATAAATGGAATATCTAAAGGAAAAGACAATACCTGACTCCACAAAAATTATTTAGATTAATAGAATAAGGTATACATAAAAAAGCTAATTGTGCAAACTCCTTGCATTACAGGATGTTATAACCAAGTGGAGTCAGGCAAGAGTTAATAGAAAAGACTTCATGGAGAATGAGAATTTGTTACTGTGGCTAAAACATACTTTCCTATAAGTAGGCTCTGGCAACTCTGGTAAGAAAATAGTTTTTGGAACAAAGTACACTTCATCTTTCCTGCCTTCATTTCTGTATATTGGCTTCTTTATTTGTGAGCAATCACTCCCTATAATTTCCCCAAATTTACCCTTCCCCCAGATTCCCCATTGTTTTCCCATATACATTTAACAAATGCCCATTTGTTCAAGAGTGTAAAAGTCTATCCTAACTTCTCATATTCTCACTTTTCAGTAAATCTTCCGAGAATCATTTATCTGGTCTCAATGAGAATCAGAAGACAGAAAATCATGTTTATCTAATTAAAGCAATCTATACCAATCTATTGGAAAAGGCAATGGCACCCCACTCCAGTACTCTTGCCTGGAAGATCCCATGGATGGAAGAGCCTGGTAGGCTGCAGTCCATAGGGTCAGGAAGTCGGACACTACTGAGTGACTTCACTTTCATTTTTCACTTTCATGCATTGGAGAAGGAAATGGCAACCCACTCCAGTGTTCTTGCCTGGAGAATCCTAGGGACAGGGGAGCCTGGTGGGCTGCCATCTCTCGGGTTGCACAGAGTCAGACACGACTGAAGCAACTTAGCAGTAGCATACCAATCTATAAAAAAATACCTTTAATCTTCCCTGTAAATAATCACTGATGGCTTTGACTATAAGATGTACCAACTTTTGGGGTACCTTAGGAGATGCTACCAATTTTAATTGCAAGATGTCATTGATTTTAGGACACACTCAGATTTCAGATATGTAATACATGAGGAAACAGGTTTAAAATTGATGAAATGCTGTATCCATGATGATTAGGCAAGGGGACAACAGATGGAGAAAAATAAGAAGTCTGTGCCTTCATTTCTTGCTTATTTAAATATCAATGGCACCAATCCTCCAGAAGTCAACTGGTCATACCGCCAATGACAAATAATTAATTTAACAAGTATTTGTTGAAGGTTTGAGAATATAATAATAAATAAAACCAATACAGATTGACCTTGAAGGCATTCATATAATGATGATAATATTGACAGTAAGTTTATTAAAACAAAACTAATAGTTATAAATAATAATAGAATTAAAATAATTAGTTAAATTTCTGATCAAACAAATATGGTAATGTGAAATAGCATTAGTTCAGTTCAGTCGCTCAGTCGTGTCCGACTCTCTGCGACCCCATGAACCGCAGCACGCCAGGCCTCCCTGTCCATCACCATCTCCTGGAGTTCACTCAGACTCACGTCCATCGAGTCTGTGATGCCATCCAGCCATCTCATCCTCAGTCGTCCCCTTCTCCTCCTGCCCCCAGTCCCTCCCAGCATCAGAGTCTTCTCCAATGAGTCAACTCTTCTCATGAGGTGGCCAAAGTACTAGAGTTTCAGCTTTAGCATCATTCCTTCCAAAGAAATCCCAGGGTTGATCTCCTTCAGAATGGACTGGTTGGATCTCCTTGCAGTCCAAGGGACTCTCAAGAGTCAACACTACAGTTCAAAAGCATCAATTCTTTGGCGCTTAGCCTTCTTCACAGTCCAACTCTCACATCCATACACAACCACAGGGAAAACCATAGCCTTGACTAGATGGACCTTAGTTGGCAAAGTAATGGCTCTGCTTTTGAATATATTATCTAGGTTGGTCATAACTTTTCTTCCAAGGAGTAAGCGTCTTTTAATTTCATGGCTGCAGTCAACATCTGCAGTGATTTTGGAGCCCAAGAAAAATAAAGTCTGACACTGTTTCCACTGTTTCCCCATCTATTTGCCATGAAGTGATGGGACCGGATGCCATGATCTTCGTTTTCTGAATGTTGAGCTTTAAGCCAACTTTTTCACTCTCCTCTTTCACTTTCATCAAGAGGCTTTTTAGTTCCTCTTCACTTTCTGCCATAAGGGTGGTGTCATCATCATATCTGAGGTTATTGATATTTCTCCCAGAAATCTTGATTCCGGCTTGTGTTTCTTCCAGTCCAG
>SJYX01019082.1:13254-30694 GCA_006410675.1 Oreotragus oreotragus | reverse complement strand
AAAAAAAAAAAAAAAATGTGCCTGTATTATATTGAGAGGATTCCCTGGGGGGAAACGGATAATAGTTCCTTCTTTCTTGGTTCCTTTGGCTTTTTGGCATCTTCCTTCCACATGCCTGTAATAGTAAGAGCATCCTCTGTCAAAAGTAAAGCCCTCCTCTGGGTCTTCCAAGCACACCAAAGGAAGCTGGCAGGGAGAGAAAAGGGCCAGGGCAAGGCATGCTCTGTGGGGGGGAGACACAGCCGTGGGCCAGTCTCCATCCCCGGCCTTGGCCTGAGTGTCCCACTCTTCCTTCTCTCTTTGCTTCTCACCCCATTTCCTTCAGACCTACCCCATTGTTAGAGTCTCATTGTTTCACGGCTATTAGCCTACGTGGGAAAGAAAACATGGAACACTCTCTATCCCACATGCAACCCAGCTAATAAAATGTTGGTTTGCCTTGTTCTTCCTTTGTTCCCTGTGAATGGCAAAGGGGTAATCAGGGGCTGAGGCCCAAACACTGACATAACACAACAGGTTTACCTGGAATGCCTACCACTTCCCAGTATCCCTTTATTATCATCACCAGCAGGTGCTATTATCATATCAGGTTACAAACAACACATTTCCTTACAAAATCATGCTTCTGTTTCTCTCATTTTTAGGTGAAAAATATGATTTCTTAAACATCAGCTCTCCAGCTGACTCATAAACTGACAGTAACAAGAGGAACCACTCAGGGTTGGCATTTCAATCTGGAGTCCATTCTTACTCAGAAGTTGATCATCATTACTTTTATTTTCCAGGGAGGCTTTCCACAATGTTCCAAGCTTAATATCAGTTTCAAAACAAAAATTACAGCTGACAATATCATGAACCAGTTTGCAAAGGACTCTCATTTATTTCTTTCACTGCAATTCTTCTTATCTATGATGCTCCATTTTACTTAGGAGAGAACTGACATTTAGAGAGGTTAAGAGACTTGTCCAGGACCCCCTACATAGTGGTCATGAGAGCTGGGACCCTGTCCAGATAATTGGAATCTGAATCCTTTTTCTACTCTCATAAAGTTTCCCCCCTGCCCCCATTCCCCAAAGGAGATGAAATCCAAGCCTACAGCAGCTTGGTTAAAAAAAAAAAAAAAAGCACTTTATGGAGGATAGACAACAAAATGAAGCTAGAACATTCCTGGGCATTACAAAATACCATACTTTTATTTTCCTCACTCTATGAATAATTTGGGAAGGTCATCTGACTTAGAAACATGAATCAAGCTTAATATTCATTCTGGATCAGTTATGTGGTGTTTGCTGGAAGTGGAATAATGTCACACACATGCCCAGTTTAGCGTCTCTGGCTTTCAGCCTACAGCCCCTCCAGGACTCCTCCCCCTCTTCAGTCCATCTCTGCGATTCCCCCGAGCCAGAAAAGTAGGAGTCAGTGAGTCTCCATCCTCTCTTTCACCCCCTGCCATCTGCCAATTCAATAAATCACTGAGTCTACCTCATTACTGCCTCAGATAGCTCTTGAGCCTACTCGGTCCTCATCTCCCACCACCTCCGTTAACCACTGCCCACGTTCGGGTTTGCAGCTCTCAGCTGGACCACAGCAACAGCCTCTGGACTGGACAGACTGCTGCTGAGGTTGCCCCTTTCCCACGCATCCTAGCCACAGGGGTCCCCAACCCTCGGGCCACGAACAAATAGCAGTCTCGTGGACTGTTGGAAACGGGGTCGCACAACAGAAGTGAGCAGCCTGCGAGCACGTGAAGCTTCATCTGTGTTTGGCTGTCCCCATCGCTTGTATTACTGCCTGAGCGCCACCTCCTGCCCGATCAGCGGCGGAATAATCAGGTCATGTGCTTGAATCATCCTGGAACCATCCCCGCCCCACCCCAGCCCAGTGAAAAAAATGTCTTCCACAAAACTGGTCCCTGTGCCCAAACGGTTAATATGCCAAGGGGCTGGCTTTCTGAATCTTACAGTGACAGTCTTTCTCTTTAAAACACCTCAGTGGCTCCCACTGACCACGTAACAGAGCTCAAGCTTCCTTTCCTCCTGATAAGTGACCCCCAACACCACCACATGAGCTGAGTCCCCACTACTGCTGAACTCGTATCTCACCACTCTTACCGCTGCTGCTGCTGCTAAGTCACTTCAGTCGTGTCCGACTCTGTGTGACCCCATAGACGGCAGCCCACCAGGCTCCCCCACCCCTGGGATTCTCCAGGCAAGAATACTGGAGTGGGTTGCCATTTCCTTCTCCAATGCATGAAAGAGAAAAGTGAAAGTGAAGTCGCTCAGTCTGTCCGACTGTCAGCGACCCCATGGACTGCAGCCCACCAGGCTACTCCGTCCATTGGATTTTCCAGGCAAGAGTACTGGGGTGGGGTGCCATTGCCTTCCCCCACTCTTACCGCAGGACTATGAAATAAACATAAACATATCATTACCTCCAATTTTAAAGGATTTTTTTTTAAAATGTTAAATACACATAAAATTTACCATCTGAACCGTTTTAAGCATATGAAAGTGTGTTACTCGCTCAGTTGTGTCTGACTCTGCGATCCCACGGACTGTAGCCAGCCAGGCTCCTCTGTCCATGGAATTTTCCAGGCAAGAATACTGCAGTGGGTTGCCATTCCCTTCTCCAGGGGATCTTCTCAACTCAGGAATCCTACCTGGGTCTCCTGCATTGCAGGCAGATTCTCTATCATCTGAGCCGCTAGGGAAGCCCCTTTTATGTGTATAGTTCAGTAATATTAAGTTTATTCATCTCATGTGCAACCGATCTTCAGATTTCATCTTGCAAAATTAAAACTCTTTACTCATTAAACAACTCAGCATTTTCTCACCTACAGCCCCTGGCAACCCCCATTCTACTTTCTGTTTATATAAATTTCACTACTCTATGACAATTCCACCTTGTATCAGTGGAATCACATGGCGTTTGCTTCTCATGACGGGTTTACTTCTTAATGCCTTCAAGCGTCCTCCATATTGTAGCACGGGACAGGATTTCCTTCTTTTTAAGGCTGAATACTAGCCCACTGTATGTATACACCACATTTTGTTTCTTCATCCATCTGTAGATGAGCTGTTGATTGCTTCAACCTCTTGGCTACTGTGGGTAAGGCTGTTATGAACATGCATTTACAAAAACATGTTTGGAACAATTATTTTGGAGAGATACCCAGAAGTAGAATTGGTAGATCATATGGCAATTCCATTTTTAGTTTTTTGAGGAATTTTTTAAGCTTTAAAAACTTTAACATATGTAAAGCCATATTCATGTCACTCATCACAGCCAGGAAGTGCTCGTGTTCTACAACCTAAATATCTAAGTACACCAAAAGTAAAATTTTGCAAAGTTTAACTGATTATAGAAGCTCCTCAAAGATTCTTGCAGTAAAAAGAATGGTATAGAGAAAGATTTCAGCTGGTATAGAGAAAGATTTCATTCATAAAAATGTACATTTCACTGAATTGTTTGGCAGCATAAATCAGGACACAGACAGATAATAAACTTGGTCAAACTTACATGGTACTGTAAAGAACTTATTTAATTATTTTCACAAAATTAAGACCCAATTTGAAGAGTGAAACAGGCTTAAATTAGACTGTAAACTCAATCTTGATGCTCAATTAATGCTTTATCAGTANGCCGAAGAATTGATGCTTTTGAACTGCTGTGTTGGAGAAGATTCTTGAGAGTCCCTTGGACTGCAGGGAGATCCAACCAGTCCCTCCTAAAGGAAATCAATCCTGAATGTTCGTTGGAATGACTGAGGCTGAAGCTGAAACTCCAATACTTTGGCCACCTGATGCGAAGAACTGATTCATTTGAAAAGACCCTGATGCTGGGAAAGATTGAAAGTGGGAGGAGAAGGGGACAACAGAGGATGAGATGGTTGGATGGCATCACTGACTCAATAGGCATGAGTTTGAGCAAGCTCCGGGAGTTGGTGACAGACAGGGAGGCCTGGTGTGCTGCAGTCCATGGGGGTCACAAAGAGTCGGACACAACTGAGCAACTGAACTGAACTGACACAAAGGAGATTCCAGGCAAACGGAGTACATAAGATACACATATAAGAAACTCTGATACAACTAGGAAGGTGATCCATATATTGTGCTTCTGGAAGTCTAAGGAGGGAGAGGCTGGTTTGGGACATGCTGAGTTGGAAACAGTGCTGGAGGAGCAAATAACTGAGGCAAGAAAACAGAAGAGCATATACCAGGAGCAAGACTTTGTCTGGAGTATAGGATGTGGGGAGAGAAATAGTTTAAAATGAGGTTGGAAGGTAAAGTCAGATTATAAACACTACCAATATTGTGCTAAGAAGTTTGAGCTTGACCTCAGTCTTTGTATGACTCGAAGTGTGCCAGATTCTGTGGCAGTAAGAACTCCAAAGTCAGTGACTTCAAACAACAGGGTGATTTCTTACTCATGCTACGTATCTACTGTGGGCAGTCCTAGGGGCCCTTCACTCGTAGACTCAGACCAACACAGCAGCCACCACCTGGAACCAAAGGGACAGAGAGTAGGGCAAATTGTACACTGGCTCTTAAAGTTTCTGCCCCAAGATGCCATACGTCACTTCTGCTCACATTTTATTGACTAAAGCAAGTCACGTCCACACTTAACTTCAAAAGGGTGGTGAAGTATGATCTCATGTGCCTAGAAGCGGGGAGAACCAGATATGTTTAATAGACAGCTCTAATGGTCACCACAGTTTGTTCAAAGAAGGAGGATAGGGTTGTATTCAGAAGTCAGAAAAATCACTTTAGCAGTGATCCCCGGGTTGAGAAGATCCACTAGAGAAGAAAAAGGCAACCCACTCCAGTATTCTTGCCTGGGAAATCCCATGGACAGAGGAGCCTGGTGGGCTACAGTCCATGGGGTCCCAAAGAGTCGGATATGACCGAGCAACTGAACGACAACAATATGGGTTGGATTGGAGGGAAGGCTAACCTGGAGGCAGGGGGCCTGGTCAGGAGGCCAGGGCAGTGATGCAGCCAAAAGATAGTGGTGGCCTAATCCACAGCAAGGAGGGAGACCTAGAGGAAAGCGCATATCATGAGATATTTAATGAAGTATTAAGGAGAAACAACAGGACTAAGCCAAAGTGCTGTGACAGAGGGAGTCAGAGTAAATAGGACTACGGCTGGTAGACATATCTGGTGGGCAGAAATTGCAGTGGTGGCCAGGGCTATGGGGGTATGGCTGGTGCTGGAGTGGAGTTCATGGACAGACCTATTAGGCATGGCTTAATGGGCATGGTTAAGGCTAATAAGTGCAGTTGGTGGTTGTTGATTATTGGTGGTGAGCTATGGATGAGTGTGGGTAGTGATAGCCAACATGAGAAAGAGAGTATCAGGAGTTTAGGCTGGATGGAAAGGTAGCAAAGAGCCAAATAGAAATAGGAAAGGCCTTGACCACCATGGCAAGAGATGTAAGTTTAATTCATGAAGACAATAGGAACCACTCAATTATTTTAAATATATCTTCCTGCTGCTGCTGCTGCTGCTGCTGCTGCTAAGTCGCTTCAGTCGTGTCCGACTCTGTGATCCCATAGAAGGCAGGCCACCAGGCTCCTCTGCCCCTGAGATTCTGCAAGCAAGGACACTGGAGTGGGTTGCCATTTCCTTCTCCAATGCATGAAAGTGAAAAGTGAAAGTGAAGTTGCTCAGCAGTGTCCAACTCTTAGCGACCCCATGGACTGCAGCCTACCAGGCTCCTCCGCCCATGAGATTGTCCAGACAAGAGTACTGGAGTGGGGTGCCATTGCCTTTTCCAATATCTGCCTGAAGATGCTTCAAATACACGGACAAAATGAGACAATTACATGTAGAGTAAAGCCAAGGGCACTGAACCCACCAATATGTATTTGACAGAGCACACGAGCAGAGGCTGGGCTTCCCAGGCGGCACTAGTGGTAAAGAACACATCTCCCAATGCCGGAGATGTAAGAGATGTGGGTTCAATCCCTTAGTCAGGAAGATTCCCTGGAGGAATGGCAAGCCACTCCAGTATTTTTGCCTGGAGAATTCTCAAGGACAGAGGAGCCTGATGGGCAAGAGTCCATGGGGTTGCAAAAGAGTCAGAGGACTGAAGAGACTTCACGTGCACACACACACATGAGCAGAGGTGTGGGTTATCTAAAGCAGAGTTTGTTATTGTCCGACTCATAGCGACCCCATGGACTGCAGCCCACCAGGCCCCTCCATCCAACTGCAGCCCATCAGGCTCCTCGTATCAGACATTTGACTAGACAAAGGTGACTTGGAATGCTTCCCGGTTCCTCAAAGAGGATTTCTGCCCTCCACCCCATTTTTTCATTTCATTCTCACCTTTCCAAATCATTTCCTACCACTCCGTGGCATTATTCAACTGTTGAGTGTGCCCATGGTAACGCCAAGTTTAGAGAAGGTTCTTCAAGCCAGAAACAGCCTTTGTGGATGGATCTAAAAATCTGGCCTTGGGACTTCCCTAGTGGTGCAGTGGATAAGAATCTGCCTGCCAGTGCAGGGGACACAGGTTTGATCCCTGGTCTGGGAAGACTCCACATACCACTGAGCAACTAAGCCCATACACAGCTACTGAAGCCTGCGTGCCTAGAGCCTGTGGTCCACCAGAGAAGCCACCACAATGAGGAGCCCAAGCACCACAATGAAGAGTAGCCCCTGCTCACCGCAACTAGAGAAAGCCCACACAAAGGAACAAAGACCCATATAGCCAAAACACTAATTCAAAAAAAGCTGGCTGTAGTAGGGACTTCTTTGGTGCTTCCATGGCTAAGACTCCAGACTCCCAATGCAGGGGGCTTGGGTTTGATCTCTGGTCAGGGAACTAGATCTCACATGCCTCACCTAAGTGTTCATGTACTGCAACTAAAAGGATGCCACCTGAGGCAACAAAGACCTAACACAACTAAATGATGAATTTAAAAAATAAATATTGAAAGGAATCTGGCCTTAGTGGAAAAACTGTCTGAGTTCAGAGAAATGGGAGACCATGTGATGACGGCTGCAAGGAAATGTGAGAAGTTAGCCAAGGCTGGGGGAATGAAAGTCTCAGATCTGAAGCTGCTTTCACGAAGAAATTTAAATGCTACTGTCATCCCCAAGATTTATGTTAATGCAAACTACATCGCACTTTAAAGCTCAGAAATTTGAGCAAGATGCAAAAAAAAAAAAAAACAAACACATAGTAATGAAATGAAAATTGGTCACTGGGATACTCATATTTAGTAGAGTTCAACAACTAAGTTGTAGGCAAGTGGCAATTCATGTTTTAGCCATCGAAGCAAAATGAAATACGTTAGAAGCTGCTGACATGCTACATTTACATTTTTAGAACACTTTATAAGAAAAAAGTTTTAAAATCTACTTCTGTCAGCTACTTTGAAATAAATCAGGACATAGTCTTTATGGAGCTCTTAGTGTAGTCTAAGAGAGGGTAGGGAGGAAAAAGAAAAATGTTCGTTTGTAAAGAGCTATTTAACAGAGGCAAGGTAAATACATTTAAAGTGAACATTATAAATATGCATTTATACCCACAAATACACATGGCACTACCCCTTTTTTAGAGTTCTTGATGTGCCAGGCACCATAGTATGCAATTTGTACATAATATCTCATTAATCATTTCAACTTCCTTTGAGGTAGGTCCTATGTCAGATGTTGTCTGTGGATATTTAAGTCCACATCCAAGTTTTTATATGGGCTTCTCCGGGTGGCTTAGATGGTGAAGAATCTGCCTGTAATGCAAAAGACCTGAGTTTTATCTCTGGGTTGGGAAGATCCCGTGGAGAAGGAAATGGCAACCCACTCCAATATTGACTGGAAAAATCCCATGGACAGAGGATCTTCCCTGTACTATGGAAACCAGAAAACCTACATTTCCAAGAGTCTCTTGCCAGCTAGGTTCCAGTTAGCTTTTGCTGATGGAAGACCCTTCCATGAGATAATGAAGCCGTTCTGCATTCGGATTCACCCTTCTCTCCTACTTCACTGCATAAATGCCAGGTATGAGCAGCAAAATATCTGCTTGGCTCAAATCACTAATGAAGAGGATTGTGAGCAAGTAAAGTGATCGTGACTTTAAGTCACTAAGTTTTGGAGTGACTGGTTATGAAGTCAAGCAAACTGAACAATCACCTAACTGTGAACAGACAGCACTGCTTCTTCAGGCTTCAAAGATGTGAAGTAACAGAAAATTCATAGCATGCAAATGTTGGTTACTCCACACCTGAGAGAATAGCATTCACTGTCAGGAAAAATATACACAAACATTCCCCAACTAATTCAAAATACATTCTGCCTAGTTGAAAAACTTCAATCAGCTACTTAATACCACCTGGTGCTAAACAGGTAGTAGATGTTTGTCCCCCTTTGAGAGAGATGAAAAATTATTTTCAAAAATATTTTTCAAAGAAAATTTTTTGATTTATTGCTTCAATCGCCTTTAGAGGGCAAATAAATATTTAATTCTAACATGGCCTTAATTCTTTGTGTGGTTTCACCTTCTATTCCCCAATTATTAAGAGGAGTGAATCTTACTTGTTAAAGGATTACGTTTCTAAGATTGCCCTTTAAAATTCCAGCTAAAATAATCCACACTCTACTTCTTTCATGTTTAAAGAGTGTACATTGCCCAGTGTCTTCAAGGAGGTGACACAGCTGATGCTTCTTAAATCCCCAGTTCAGCTTTCATGAAATCAAAAAAGGCCTTCTGTGGCTTCCTAGAAGACAAAAGATTCCATTTCCAGCCACCTAAAGAAAGAATAACTGTTCTGTACTGTAAAGATTCAGAATACCTTGTATCAAGTGTCTTTGAAAATCTGAAGCTCTAATAAGACATTCAAGTGAAACCTCTCACAGAATACAATCTTTAGCAACCATAGAATCAAGTTAGAATGAAAAATGGAACTTTTCCATGTCTAGAATCCTTTTTATCAGAATTGTAAAGGTTTTGTTTCACTATTTTTCAAAAAAACAACTTACCATACTCTTGGGCTTTTCTTCTCCTGGGATTATTAACTCACTTGATTTGTGCTTATTGTTAATGAGGCCAAAGTCTTGATGAATTGTCTCAGTGTCGGCCATTTGGGCTTTCCATAGGCAAACTACATCCTTAACTCCAATTTCAATCTAACCCCTGATCTTGGCCAGTCATTTTCCACTCCAGAAGGACAAGTGATATTATGGCTGCGTCTGTACAATCATTCCCACCATGGAAACAATCTCCATTTACCATGTAATAATGCTTGTCTTTACCTGGGCAAGGTTTAACTGCAGCAAAAAGTATTAACTTGAATTTGAGGCTCTGGGATGAGTCCATATAAAGCATATTTACAATGTTTGAAGGGAAAATGATGAGTTGCTCTAACAANAGAGTCGGACACGACTGAGCGACTGAACTGAACTGAACTGAACCTAGACAGCATATTAAAAAGCAGAGACGCTACTTTGCCGACAAAGGTCCATCTAGTCAAAGCTATGTTTTCCCAGTAGTCATGTAGGGATGTGACAATTGGACTATAAAGAAAGCTGAGAACTGAAGAACGGATTCTTTTGAATTGTGGTGTTTCAGAAGACTCTTGAGAGTCCCTTGGACTGCAAGGAGATCCAACCAGTCAACCCTCAAGGAAATCAACCTTGAATATTCATTGGAAGGACTGATGCTGAAGCAGAAACTCCAATACTTTGGCCACCTGATGCAAAGAGTTGACACTGGAAAAGACCCTGATGCTGAGAAAGATTGAAGACAGGAGGATAAGGGAGCAACAGAGGATGAGATGCTTGGGTGGCATCACCAACTCAGTGGACATGGATTTGAGAAAACTCTGGGAGATAGTGCAGGACAGGGAAGCCTGGCGTGCTGCAGTCCATGGGGTCGCAAACAGTCAGACATGATTGAGTGACTGAACAAGAGGCCTAAACAATACTCCTCCTGGTGCCAGACAAGAGGTCCTCCTCCTTTATTTTTCCATTTTTCTCCGAGAGATGGCGAAGCCAAAGATGACAAGAACCAGTGAGAAGGTGCCATGTTTAACTCAAACACCAGCCTCCAGAGGAATGGTGCTGACATGGTTTGGAAGAATCTCTCTGCTTAGATTTAACTTCAGCTATAACAAAAAGAAGGTTTTTCTGTACTACCAAAATTACTATTAATATTAACATTATTAACAAAAATACTAATTCTAACATGAATGGCAATATTAAAGCCATTAATAATAATTCATCTGCAATGCAGGAGACCTGGGTTCGATCCCTGGGATGGGAAGGCACCCTGGAGAAGGGAAAGGCTACCCACTCCAGTATTCTGGCCTGGAGAATTCCAGGGACTAAACAGTCCATGGTGTCAAAAAGAATTGGACATGACTGAGCAATTTTCATTTTCATTTTAAAGTTTCAGGAACTATGCTAAATGCTTTACACACATCATTACATCTGGGCGATTGGTGTTACAGTTTCCATCACCTCAGGCTTAGTCAGATGGGCATTTTTTTCCAAGCATACATACCAAGCAAACCAGGATTCAAACACAAGTCTGACTCTGGAGCTAGAGCACTTCACTTAAATATTCTTCTAAACTAATTAGGACTCAAAGATCTTAAGAGACTAATTATATCTTCAGGAAATATAACTATCAGGAAATCTTCAAGACTCATCTGACAAGGGAGATTAAACCATTCTGCAAGAGGTGAAATCCTGATTGAAGAATCGGCTCTATACAGATGAACTTATCAATATTTGCACAGCAGAAATACAGACACAGACATAGAGAACAAGCATACAGGCACCGCAGGAGGAAAGAGGGGTGGGATGAACGGGGAGGTCGGGGCTGACACATGTACACTCCATGTACGAAATAGACAGCTAAGAGGACCTGCTGTACAGCACGGTGGTATGCTGCTCAGTGCTCTGTGGTGGCCTAAATGGGAAGGAAATCCAAAAAAGAGGAGACACACGTATGCGTATAGCTGATTTACTTAGCTGTACAGCAGAAATTAACATGGCACCATAAAGCAACTACATTCCAACTAAAAAAAAAAAAAAAAAAGAATCAGCACTAAGGTTCTGGGCAACTCTGAGTCCTCTCTCATTCCAGGGCTTGTCTCTTAGTCATTGATGCCAGACTGGGCAACTTTGAGGGTTTCTGCATTTCGTTTAANAAAAAAAAAAAAAAAAAAGAATCAGCACTAAGGTTCTGGGCAACTCTGAGTCCTCTCTCATTCCAGGGCTTGTCTCTTAGTCATTGATGCCAGACTGGGCAACTTTGAGGGTTTCTGCATTTCGTTTAAAAGGAGGGTCACTGAGGAAGGCCTCTGCTTTGATGTACGTGTCTTCTTCTTTTCCTCCCCTCAGCTCAGCCCACTAGAGGGGCCTCTGGGACAACAGAACTTTTGTAAACCGATTCTATGTTCTCTCCTAGCTCCAACGGGAACTAGGCAGAAGTGCTCAGGTCAGAGAAGAATTTACGTTCTTCCCTAAATAATAATTTATGTTCCCTATTGTAGCTCATTTTGTCCCTCATCTCTGGAATCCCATGCCCTTCCCCATTCTTAAATTTAACTTCCACCCCTGGATTCCTTCCTCAGGCAAATTTTTTCAGGTCCTGGATAATCAGACTGAATGTCATTCTCTCTTAGAAACATTCTCTGACCGACTGTTAAGGTTGAAAGGATGTCCTTTCCTTAGGCTCCCAGCCTCTTGATGAAAGTGAAAGAGGAGAGTGAAAAAGTTGTCTTGAGGCTCAACATTCAGAAAACTAAGATCATGGCATCTGGTCCCATCACTTCATGGCAAATAGATGGNCACATAAAAAATGAATTGTATTTTGAATAAATAACTGCTTGAAATGAAAAAAGAATTATGACTTCATAGTTTTTCATCTAAAAACTAGGTTAATATATGATACCATAAGCAATTTTGTCAAGTGAAACAAGTTTTCTGATCACTAAGCTTGACATGCAAAGTAAATATACCATTTCCACTGTTTTTAATTAACTCTTAGAGGAGTCATGTTTTACGTTTGTTTACTTCAGTACTGGTAAGAACTCTGTGTTGGGTTGGTTAGGCATTAGAATGCATTAGCAGACAGTGAAAATTATAATTTTTAAAAAGGAATTTGTGGGTGGAGGGAACTTTGGAAATAAAAACTAAGTTGATGAATACCAACCAGGTAATTACCCTGATTATCGATTATTTATGCAGAACTGTGTGGAGAAAGAGGGTGGGAGGAAAGTGGGAAGCAACACTGTTGCTATTTAGTCACTAAGTCTTGTTCACCTCTTTTACAACCCCAGATTTTATTTTGGGGGGCTCCAAAATCACTGCAGAAGATGACTGCAGCCATGAAATAAAAAGACTCTTACTCCTTAGAAGAAAAGTTATGACCAACCTAGACAGCATATTAAAAAGCAGAGACATTACTTTGCCAACAAAGGTCCATCTAGTCAAAGCTATGGTTTTTCCAGTGGTCATGTATGGATGTGAGAGTTGGACTATAAAGAAAGCTGAGTGCCAAAGAATTGATGCTTTTGAACTGTGGTGTTGGAGAAGACTCTTGAGAGTCCCTGGGACTGCAAGGAGATCCAACCAGCACATCCTAAAAGAAATCAGTCCTGAATGTTCACTGGAAGGACTGATGTCAAAGCTGAAACTCCAAAGCTTTGGCCACCTGATGCGAAGAGACGACTCATTTGAAAAGACCCTGATGCTGGGAANCCATCCTAAAAGAAATCAGTCCTGAATGTTCACTGGAAGGACTGATGTCAAAGCTGAAACTCCAAAGCTTTGGCCACCTGATGCGAAGAGACGACTCATTTGAAAAGACCCTGATGCTGGGAAAGATTGAAAGTGAGAGAAGAAGGGGATGACAAAGGATAAGATGGTTAGATGGCATCACCGACTTGATGGACATGAGTTTGGGTAAACTCCAAGAGTTGTGATGGACAAGGGAGCCCCGGGGTGCTGTAATCCATGGGGTAACAAAGAGTCGGACACGACTGAGAGACTGAACTGAAGACTGCCAGGCTCCTCTGTCCATGGGATTTCCCAGGCAAGAATAGTAGAGTGGGTTTCCATTTCCTTCTCCAGGGATCTTTCTTACCCAAGGATCAAACCTGTGTCTCCTGCATCGGCAGGTTGAGTCACAAGCAAAGCCCCACCAAGCAACATTTGCTAATGCTAAGGATCTTTTGCATGAAGAAAACTAAGATATCATTATTGCCAATTACTTCTATATAGATATTACCTGCNTGAGTAAACTCTGGAAGTTGGTGATGGACAGGGAGGCCTGGCGTGCTGCAGTCCATGGGGTCGCAAAGAGCCGGAGACGACTGAGCAACTGAACTGAATTGAGTCCAGGTAAGCAAGGTGCCTCTGACCCCGTGATCATCAGCAAATCCTTTGACTCTACTTCGAGATACATCTGGAATCTGACCAGATGGTAGCAGTAGAGGTGATGAAAAGAGATCAGATTCCGGATGTGGTCAGATTCTGCATGTATTTCGAAGAAGAGTCAAAGGATTTGCTGATGAATGAAGGCTGAAAAAGAAAGAGCAGGGTTGAGGACATCCATAAGAGTCGTGGCCTGATAACATAGAACAGGTCACTGAGGGGGTAGTAGGCAAGACAGAGCGGGGATGGTTCAGATAGGAAACAGCATGATCTGGGGAATAGATAAAGGAGTATCTAAGGAAGGGAACAATGGGACGGCTCACTGTTTTTCTCTTTTCCCCTGTGGATAAAAAATGACTGATGCGCTAAAGAGAAGGGGGGTCTGTAGAGGTAGCCGTTCACTCTACAAGTGTACACTTGTTGGGGGTGACTTTACACAGAGTTGCATTTGGTCTGAGGCACTCAGATATCAGGACAGTCAAGTAGGACAGGCCTATGTGAATAAGACAAATCAGCTTTCCTACAAAGAACATGGAACTGAGAGACATGTGGGCAGGTCTACCGTAATTCATAGATTACCAGTTCCCCATGTGCAGCATTTATTTTGCCCCACCAGTCTTGACACTCCTTCACACACCCCTGAAAGAAAAGCTATTGACAAAGCATTGAAACTCAGGGTGAAGATTTCCCAGGGAAGACAGAGGAAACATTTACATCATACACAACTACATCAACCCCCTCTTGACATATCTCTTTGTCTCAGTCTCTTTCCAACCATCCCACCAATGGGATATTTTTTCCTTCATCCCTTAGAGCTGCTTTGTTTCATTAATCTTCCCTACTCCTGGACCTCTCATTCCTGCCTCTAACCCATCTCCATATTCTTCAAACTTGTAACTCAGCCCGTTTTTTTGGTGGGGGGAGGTGGGGAGGAAAAGGAGGATTTTCTAGTTACCATAATCTATCTACCTTCTTGGGTGAGTGGGGATGGAGGATAGCTGGGAGGAATCACAAAATCTCTTTTTCTTTTGCAGCAAGTGCTGAAGACTGTAACAAAAGACACATTCCCTGGGCTCTGGCATCCAAGCAACATGTCGGTGGATCACTGTAACCCAAGGTCATTATTGTTAGGACAGAAGTAAGCACAAGTACTATGGCGTCATTAAGGAGGGGCACCTAATCCAGACTGAAGGGGTAGTAGTCAGGGATGTCCTTCCAACTTTTCTGAGCACCTACTATGTGCCAGACCCCATACCACACACTAGTGATATGAGATGAATCCTACACAGCCTCTGCCTCCCAGAAGGACATCATTAGTTGGTGCCCTTGCTTTGCTGGTGCCCCAAGTAGGTGCTTAGGTCTGCCTATTGGGTGACACCTTTCTGCCTCCTGAGGCTATCATTCACGACTGAGCTCAGTTTCCCCATCTGTCCACAGAAGGAATCTCACCAGGGCTGGGCAGAGCGAGGATCACAACCTGAGGCTTTTGGTTCTTACCACATGAAACTTAGAAAGTCTGAGTCTTTGAGTGGTGACTCAAACACTTTGTTCTCATTGCTCATTTATCAGCCCAAATGTATTGTTAGTAGAAATAGGAGGCTGTAGGCATTGCGCCAGCCTCTCGAGAATTCTAGGACCAATTTGCCTATTTATTTTTCCTGCCCCCATCTTCACAGTCATTACTGGGACCAAAGAAGCCAGATCTTCACTGCATTTCCTTGGAGCCACAGTGACATTCAGTGGCCACTGGAGGTTGATAAACAAGTGTCAGAGAAAGCACTTGTCCTTGTACTCCAGGATGGAGTAAGGCGAGTTTCCTAGCAATTTTTCCCCTTCAGGCAGCACAATCTGATTGGCTCCTAGTGTCACTTATGGAAATTTAGCATCAGGCTAATAGGCTGGACTCGTCCCAAGATCACTGCCTCACACAAGCTATTTATCCTCATTCAGTTGCCTTCATAGAAGAAAGAACAAACCAAAAGTTTACATTGTATTTACATTGTATTACATTTAAAATTTTCTTCC
This sequence comes from Oreotragus oreotragus, assembly GCA_006410675.1. Taxonomy (NCBI): domain Eukaryota; kingdom Metazoa; phylum Chordata; class Mammalia; order Artiodactyla; family Bovidae; genus Oreotragus; species Oreotragus oreotragus. The sequence continues at coordinate 15,278 of SJYX01019082.1, read as the reverse complement.
TAGATAACGCTTCCTTAGTGCAAAAAAGATGGGAATAAAAATTTGAGAAACACAAACTGTTAAAATCATCCAGAACCTCACCACCCAAAAATAACCCTCATTAACATTTTAATTCATTCCCTTCCTGTCTTTCTATGAATCATTCATTGTTATCACTCAGTACACACATATTTGTTGCCTGCTTTCTGTACTTACTGATACATTGTGGATGTTTTTTCCTGTCATTCGTCAATACCATTATTTGTAATGGCCAAATAGTAATCCAACATATGGGTATGTTGTGATTCACTCACGGTGTATCATTATTAAGAGTCGACTCACTGGAAAAGACTCTGATGCTGGGAGGGATTGGGGGCAGGAGGAGAAGGGGACGACAGAGGATGAGATGGCTGGATGGCATCACGGACTCGATGGACGTGAGTCTGAGTGAACTCTGGGAGTTGGTGATGGACAGGGAGGCCTGGCATGCTGTGATTCATGGGATCGCAAAGAGTCGGACACGACTGAGCAACTGAACTGAACTGAATTCCATATTGTTAAAACATTCAGATGGTTTGTAAGTTTGTAATATTATAGGAGTTTTCTTACAAATAACCTAGCTGATTGTTTCCTTAGCATTGATTCCTGCAAGTGTAACAACTTAAAGAGCATTCACATGTAATACTTTGAAAACATATTGCCAAATTACCATTCAGAAACATTAAAACAATTTGTTCTCCCATCAGCTGTATTTGAAAGTGCTTATTTCCTCACGCCCAGGTCAACCCTGGGTATTATTCCTTTTCTTCTTCGACAGTGTCAAATGATAGGCAAAAAATGGACAAATTTTTAAATGGCATGGCATTTTTGTTTACTTTTCAATTTTTATTATAAATGATTATAAATGAATTTGAACTTTTACTTTTTCATTGGCTATTTGTACTTGTCCCCTTGGCAAGTGACCTTCCTTGTCTTTTGTCCTTTTTTTCCTATTAGAATATTTACCTTCTTTATTGATTTGTAAACACTTTAGTGTTAACCATTTGTCGTACCATACAAATTTTTCTCAGCATGTCATTGTCTTTCTGCTTCTTTGGCATATAAAAGTTCAACTTTTATATATTGAAATCTATTTATCTTTTCCTTTATGTTTTCTGCCTTTGGTGCCATGTTTGAAAAGTTCTTCCCTTCTCCTAAATTATATATATTTTGGTTTTATCCTCTCGGTCTCTTGTTAGTTACATTTAACTATTTAATCCATCTGGAATTTATTTTGTTGAAGTGTGAGCTCAGGCTATATAACTTTATTGAATAGTGGTGCCACAGTTGTTAACTGGGAGTAAGAATAATTTCTCCTTAACTTTTTTTTTTTTTTTGCCACCTTCAACTATCTAGGTAAGAACTGGGAATAGGTAAAGGACAGACACAAAATAGCAAAAATATTTTATTAGGATTAGCAACATCTTTGGAACCAGTCTCCTATTCCAGTTCTAACTGTTGCTCCTTACCTGCATATAGGTTTCTCAAGAGGCAGGTCAAGTGGTCTGGTATTCCCATCTCTTTCAGAATTTTCTACAGTTTATTGTGATCTACACAGTCAAAGGCTTTGGCATAATGAATAGAGCAGAAATAGATGTATTTCTGGAACTCTCTTGCTTTTTTGATGACCCAACGGATGTTTTCAATTTGATCTCTGGTTCCTCTGCCTTTTCTAAAACAAGCTTGAACATCTGGAATTTCACGGTTCACATATTGCTGAAGCCTGGCTTGGAGAATTTTGAGCATTACTTTACTAGCATGTGAGATGAGTGCAATTGTGCGGCAGCTGGAGCATTTTTGGCATTGCCTTTCTTTGGAATTGGGATGAAAACTGACCTTTTAATCACCTCCACTAGCTTTGTTTGTAGTGATGCTTTCTAAGGCCCACTTGACTTCACATTCCAGGATGTCTGGCTCTAGGTGAGTGATCATACCATAGTGATTATCCGGGTCATGAAGATCTTTTTTGTACAGCTCTTCTGTGTATTTTTGCCACCTCTTCTTAA
>SJYX01019080.1:0-11921 GCA_006410675.1 Oreotragus oreotragus | reverse complement strand
TTCTCCAGGGAATTTTCTTGACCCAGGGATCAAACCCAGGTCTCCTGAATTGCATGTGGATTCTTTACCATTGAGTCACCTGGGAAGCCCATTGTCCATACTAGCAAAAAATATACATATATAGGTAGATGTGCATACATATATATATATATGTGTGTGTGTGTATATATATGTATACACAAAAATATTAATCTGTAAATTGTTACATTATGGTACATAGAAAAGAACAGTAAAACATCTAAAGATCTACATATGTTCCGATTAAAAAAATCTTCCAACCATATTAATATTTTTAAAATATGCAGAATAGTAAATATCCTATGATCCTCTTTGATGCATGTGTGTGCATATGTGTCTCTGTGTGTTAAAGGGTATGCACATGTACATGGGTAAAAATAAACTTTGAAGGAGACACAAGAAAATATTAACCATGATTACTCCTAGAAAATGTGAAAGTGAAAAGAAGAAACCAATATTTTTCATTTCATAACTTTCTACTTTCTTTTAATATTTTTAACCAAGTGCATATGTTACTTTCAGAATTTTCTTTTAAAAACTGATTTCTCAATCACAAATGCTAGAAAGACTAACCCAGAATTTCCCTTTTTAGGTATGTTTCCTTAAGTTAGCAATAAATTAATAAGAAGCACCTCTGCATTTCCCGATTTCCAGTTTGCATGCAAACTGCTGGTAAGAAAACACAAGCTGGGGGCAGGAAAAAGAAGGAACGGTTTAAATATTTGTATCACACGTGAAACTCAAGATAAAGGCTCCTTACAATATTCAAGCAGGGCTGACTATGTCCAGAGAGACTTTAAATACTAATTTCTATTAGGGAAACACCCCACAGCTGCGAGACACCTGAGTGCCTAAACAGACTGTGACGCTTGCTAACAGAAAGGGGATGGAGTGTGCTGCCCAGGATGACTAAGCTACAATTCCAAGACTTGCAGGTCCTAGATTATTTCAACCAATGATCAGAAACAAGTTTTCGTCCAGCAGTTTGCATTTCCAAGAGACTCTGTCTGTGGCAACCCTGGACCCACATGGATCTTCTCTGGGACCACACTCACCCATCTTGCGGCACGAGGACCAGAGCCCTGGGTCGATCGAGCACAGAGGAATTGACAATGGTGAGGCGGAAGTCGCCGTCTGGATGCCCCACCTGACAAATAAAGGAGAGGGAAAGGCTGAGAGGGCTCTGAGCTCCTCTTAAGACCCACACTGCAAAGCTTCTTTCTTGGTTCCCACCCACGGTCCCCATGGTGACTGGATTCCCCTGCAGACTGATTTGGGAAACCTGCCCCGCTCTCCAGTCAGATTGAGTTGCTCCCTCCTCTGGCTCAGGCAGCAATTCTCACCAGGTCTGACAGAGGAGCCAGCATCACCTGCACCCCCAGTTCTGGGGGTGTGATGACCTGGACAAAGTAAGTGTTCGCTGCGTGTTTATTTACTCCACCCGCCTCTGCCACTCCAAGCTCCAAAGCCACCAATGTCTCTGCTTTATCCATAAAACAAATTCTCAAAGTCACTATCTCACCAAGTCAGAGTCCCCAGAGTCTTTTCTCTCCACATTCTCTCCTCCACATCAGCCCCTACAACCTCAGGGAGACTGGTCTTCTCAGGGATCCCCAAGCCTGATATACCCACTCTTGTCTGCTCTTGCCATGTATCCCCCAAAGACCTGTTCTCTGTTCTTTAATCAAATCCTATCCTTCCTTCAAAATGCCCCTCCTCTGCTAACCTTTGTGATCCACCTTGATTAATGGGCATACATGGTTCTCATCACTGACTACTCTCTCACCATTTCACACACAGTATCTGGGCTTACACTGTGAGCCTGTAGACACTCAAGCTTTACCTGCATCCTTCTAGCAACGTGCTGAGCACACTCAACTAAAAAAGACACAAGAAGCAACGACAAGACCACCAACCCACGGCTCAGAACGTGGCCAGTGCTATGCATCCTTCCACCCTTTCTCTCGCCCGTCCCATGAGGGGAACACTCCAACGATCCCTGCTCAGTCAGAGCTCAGCTCAGATGTCACCTCGGAGACACCTCCTCCCCGCCGTCACACAATCACATACCCTGTGTGATGGTCACTGCAGCACATGGCACCAAGAGGACAGATAGACTTATTTCTTTGTTATTTTGCTTCCTCCACTAAACCCTAATCTCTCAGCACACCTGCATGTCTTGCCTCCTGCTGTATCATCAGGCTCTAAAACCAGACCTGGCACCCAGTGGGCCGGGACACAGCACCTGCCAAATGACTGACTGAACAATGGAATCTTCACCTTACAGATGAAGAAACTGAAGCTTAGAGGAGATAAGATACTTACCTCAGTCATTTAGCTGCCAGGATAAGGACTAGAGGACCTCTCTCTGTTCCAATGGCTAAGATCCCAAACTCCCAATGCAAGGGGCTAGAGTTCGATCCCTGGTTAGGAAACTAGATCCCACATGTTATAACTAAGAGTTTACATGCCTCAACTAAAGATCCCGCAGGCCACAACGAAAGAAGATCCTGAGTGCTGCAACTAAGACCTGGTGCAGTCAAATAAATAAAAATACTTTTTTAAAATTTAAAAAAAAGGGATAAAGACTGAACCCAGGTCCGTCTCTCAAGTTTGTGGCTTTTGCTGTGTGATTTGTCCTGTCTCTCTGGGTCTCCCTGTTTCTATTGCACCTTACACAAATCATGCCTCCCTAGAAGTCAGTGTAAAGAGGAATTGAGATGGTGCCCCAGGGCCCCAGCAGGAATATGCAGGAGTTGAGCATGCCTAGGAGCCCATGAGGATGAGATGGCTGGATGGCATCACTGACTCGATGGACGTGAGCCTGAGTGAACTCCGGGAGTTGGTGATGGACAGGGAGGCCTGGTGTGCTGCGATCCATGGGGTCGCAGAAAGTCAGACATGACTCGGCGACTGAACTGAACTGAACTGAGGAGCCCATGATCTCTCACCCCTCTCAGCCCTGCAGAGCTCAGGTGCAGACAGGTGAAGTGAGGAGGCGAGAGGATCTACCTTACAGGGCAGCTGTGAGAAGTGAATCAGAGAATTCATGCAAAGTGGTTCCAACAGGGAACGACCACATGAGTATGGCAACCACATTACAACCACAGTGAGGATGGCAGTCACAACATTATCTTCATTACACTAAAAGCGTAATACTGGAGTGTGGATGTTACAGCATTAGAGTAATGCTATGGTATCATTATCATTACAGTTACTGCGCTATGCTGCTGCTAGCCCCAACACAAGTGTTCAGGTATCTTAATGAAATCTCTGTTTGACAGATGCAGGCATCCCGTTTGCACACGGGACCCCCTTTCTCTGCAATTCTCAGGGAATCTCCAGAGGAGCTGGACACACTGGCTTCCCCCTCTGTGTCAAATCTGGCTCCCAGCCCAGCGCCTCCCTGCTTGCTTAATCACAGACAGCACAGAAGGCACGTACCTCAATCTTCTTGAAGCCAGAATCCACCCAGTAAAGTAACTGGCTGAGGGGTTCAAAAGCCAAGGCTTCTACTGTCTCCAGGCCAGAGCTGATGATCACCTCCTGCCCCGTGCTCCCGTTCAAACAGAGGCGCTGAAGGGACAGAAAAAGAAATACTGTGAGACACGCACATGGCCTCCAGCCAGATCAGCTCCATCCAGGGGAATCCGCTTATCAACTGGCTTGACTGGCAAGGGCAGTGCTCCACATGCATGAAGCCGTTTTTCACTAAACGCATTTCTTAAATGGATTACAGCTTCCTGTTTGAAGCAGGATAACTTAACAGAACCGAGTCATTTATATCTTCCTGCATGATGGTCATGAACACTGGTCACTGAGCTACGCTGTATCACAATAATGAAGTAGAGATGACCAAGATGCATGAGTCTGCTTGCTTTTAAAATAAATGAAACCAGATTGCTGTTATTTTTAAGATCCTGTGTCTGCTTTTTAGAGTCCTTCCTCCCTCGGAGGCTCCAAGTCATCAGGTGCTACCGCTTGGATGGCCACGGGCAGCAGCCCCTTCCCCCACCTCCCTGTCCCCACCTCCTCGAATACCTAGGCCCTGAAAAATTTCTATTGGGTTGCAAGTCCAGATAAAACTTGTTAGAATTGCTTTTATAAAAGGATTAAATAGGCAATGAAAAAAGATCAAAGAGCTCTCTCTGGCCTGCCCAGCGATCTTTACAGCTTACTTTCTGGTTCTTGACTGTGCTCAGAATAGCTGAAGTGGATAATTACGTGAACTACAGAGAAGTCAAGAGCTACTACATCACGGCTTGAAAAGAAGCACACAAAAGAGGCAGTGGCTATGACAGCAGGGACGAAGAGGGCTGCACACCGAGCCCTAAAATCTTCCCAGCAGGAAGAGGGAGCGCACTTACAAGCAAGAATGCAGATTTGAGGGCTCCCTCTGGTTTCCTATAGGGACACAGGTAGGCAGGGAAAGACAATACTAGAACAGAAAACTGGAAAGTGTCATCCATTGGCCCTGAGATGAGCTAAAACTTAAAAATCTCAAACACCCATCTCCTTAGAACACTCTGAAACAGGTTCACCTGGACTCAGCAGTCACAAGGCAGGGCCCCTGCAAGCACACCCAGGGAAGACGCACCTGGATGATGTCCAAGGCCAGGTCGGACCAGTACAAGCAGTTGCGCTCATAGTCGAAGTCCAGGGCCACCGCTGACCGCAGCCCGGTGAGGGGCAGCTGCTCGGTGGCCCCCGAGGCCAGGTCGTAGCGGTGGATGGACTTGCGCATGGCGTACAGGATGAACTCGTTCTCCTCTGCACAGACACACAAGACAAGAGGCGGGTGGGCCTGGGGGTGCTGAAGGGGTCCTCGCACGTCCGACCTACCTCTTTCTCACCCAGAAGCCTCAGAGCCATGGATGGCACAAGGCGTGAATCAAGTAAGTACTTAGGGATCATAACTTAATAGAGTAAAGCAGTGACATTTCTGCCTCGGCCAAGCTACTCAGACATTCATGAATCTCTTGCTTTTTACTGATACTTTTTTTTTCCCCCTCAAATCTGTGTCCTCCACAGCCCTGCCCTCCGTAGTAGGCATGCTCCAATATCCAGCTTCAGAGCTCAACCTAAAAGTTTTTGTCACATATGAAAATAGTCATACCACTCAGCACATCCCTCCTCATCACAGGACGGACCGCGTCATGTGGCACCGTAATCTCACTGACTAGGGAACTTTTCACTGAAGATTTATAGCTAAGTGTTCTAATCTATCTGCTCACCCATTCAATATTGTTCATGACACAGAGCAATCATATCAACCTATTCTATTTTCAAAGTAATAATGTATATGTTCCTGGCCACCTACAGAATGTATTACAACATAATCATCAGGAAGATTCTACTTCTACTTAAATACACAACATACATACTATGTATAATGAATTGTTTGATCCCAGTAACAACTGTATAATGGGCTTCGCTGGTGGCTAAGACATGAAAGATTTGCCTGCAGGAGACCCAGGTTTGATCCCTGAGTTGGGAAGATCCCCTGGAGAAAAGAATGACTCTCCATTCCAGTATTCTTGCCAGGAGAACTCCATGGACAGAGGGGCCAAGTGGGCTACAGTCTATAGGGTCGCAGAGTCAGAGATGACTAAATGAGTTTGAGAGAGAGAGAAGAGCTGTATAATGGAAGAACTATTAATTCTATTTTACAAATAAGAAAGCTGAGAGCAGAGGTTAAGTAACCCATGCAAGGTCACACACCCATGTGGCAGAACCAAGAACCAAACTCCAGCGGTCTGGATCCAGAGTCTAAGCTTTAACACCCAAGGCTATCTCTTGCAATACAAACACCAATCTCTCAAGACAGAGAAACAGAAGCTCAGAGTGCTTGAGAGACTGATTTAACGTCAGACAACGAAGAACAGGAAGAGCTGGTGCTATTGGCAGTCTCTCTGTTCCTCTCAGGAACCGGCCTGGAAAACATCTGGAGTTTCCTGAGAGAATGAAAACCAGCAACACACCCGCATCCATTTCCGAGGTGTCACTGTGACAATATATTGCATCTGCAAGTGACAAATCTGGGTCCCTCTGCGGCAAGCCTGCATGGTGACGGTTGGTTTTGTTTTGTTTTCCTCTCTCTCATTCCATTCTTTAAACATATGTTAGCCACCTCTGCTTTATAAAGCTCCAATATAAATAACGCATTCAAAAACTTAAATCTACCTATAATTTTTTTTTTAACCAAAGGTAAATCTGCCCTCTTTCCCTTTGGTCTCACTTCAAAAGGATCTAAGCTACCACATGGTAACGAATCACTCCCTTTGGTTTTCAAGAAAACCATCCCACTGTAATTTCCAGGAGACCAGGCAGTCAGATGAAAAGTGCTGAGTTTCTAAACAGTGCTGGAATCATAGACTTGTTGTGGCACTGCCACATGGGAGTTGTGGAGACGCGTTCATAGCAGCAAGCCCTTCGCCCCACCTCTCTCCAGCATTTAGAAACCTCATTCTGTTGCTTTGGGATTTTTTTCTTCTAACCGACACTGCCTTTTGAGTCCAGAAACACCTGCCTTACGATGGGGAGTAGAGAAACAGACAGCATGTTGTGTGTTAGAAAAGAAATAGAATTCGTCAATCCCAGGCATACATAAGCCCAGCCTAGAAATGTGTCATTATCCTAATCTTGAAGGAAGAAAAATTTCTTCACTTTTAAAAATCCTTCCAGATGACCATATTATCTCATCTTTGCAAACATATTATGTTCCATGTTAGTCCTATGAAATATCTTTTCCTTTCATGGTACATTCCTGCCTTTGCTCCAAGCTTTGGGTTGGGGGGGGGAATTGGAAGGTAGCCCACCCCACCCTACAACCTTCCCTGGTGGCTCAGATGGTGAAGCATCTGCCTAGAATGCAGGAGATCCGGGTTTGATCCCTGGGTCGGGAAGACCTTCTGAAGAAGGAAATGGCAACCCATTCCAGTACTCTTGCCTGGGAAATCCCATGGACGGAGGAGTGTAGTAAGCTAAAGTCCGCGGGGTGGCAGAGTCAGACAGGACACGGCTGAGCGACTTCACGTCACTCAATACCCTACAAGGGCTTCCCAGGTGGCACCAGTCGTAAAGACCCCGCCTGCCAATGCAGGAGACATAAGAGGCCCAGGTTTGACTTCTAGGTCAGGTCAGGAAGACCCCCTGGAGGAGGGCATGGCAATCCACTCCAGTATTCTTGCCTGGAGAATGCCATGGACAGAGGAGCCTGGCAGGCTATGGTCCATGGAGTCACTGAAGTGACTTAGCACACATACATGCTACACTACAAATGAGGTTTTTTTTACTTATTCCCTATTCTATCCTCTCCTATCAGAAGAGAAAATAGCTTTCCTACCATTTTAGACAGCTCTAAACAAACTGTTTTGTCCCTCGGTGACATCTTCAGAAATATTTATCACCAAAGTACATGCTCCAGCCCCTTATGAGCGATCACTCAAATTCTGCTCACCCAGGCCCTCATCAATAACAGCTCTCGTGAGAGGACTATCTGAGTATTATCTGCTTGTGGTAATCTGCTGAAGCTTCTTTTTAAGTCTCCACGGTGAGGGATGTTAATTGCTTGGGTAACGATGGAAGATTAAATTAAGGGACTAATGAGCTTAGCATGAAAAACACCAGGGCGAGCTGGCAAGCAGTGAGCAAGCAAGGGGGCTGCTCTTCCCCACCCACGCAGGATGAGGTGGTTCTCTCATGATTCACGTGGCACCGATGGCTGTTCCACTGAATGCCACCTCTGCTGAGGGAGTCTGCCCTAATCATGCACCTTTCCCAAAAGGCACAAGCAGGAGGGAGGGCTCAGAGGGAAGAGAAGCCCTATATGAATAAGACTAGAACAGAGCAAAGAAAGAAAGGGCGCTAAGAGATCAGCTCTTCATTAAGGCATCATAATTTCATGTGTGCGTGCATGCGTGCGTCTAAGTTGCTTCAGTCGTGACCTACTCTTTGCAACCCTATGAACTGCAGCCCACCAGGTTCCTCTGTGCATGGGATTCTCCAGGCAAGAATACAGGAGTGGCCTGCCAAGCCCTCCTCCAGTGGATCTTCCCAGTATATTACAAATACCTCAACATGAGCCATCACTACCATATCAGCCTGAAGTATTTGGGACACGCTATATCTTGACGGCATATTCACTTGCTCCAAAGGTTTCCCCTAACGAGCCTGCATGAGGATGCATGGTCAAGGAATGGGCAGGATGCTTGAGAGATGGCCAAGGAAGAGCATGGGGCTTAGAGTCTGAACTTTTGCTCTGTTGCTGACCAGACATGAGACCTTAAATAAACTGTTTGACTCTCTCCTCTAAACATGCTTCTTCATATTAAAAAGAATGGAGCTAACAATAATATCTGCTTCACTGGGTAGTTATAAAAATTAAATTGATAACACATGGAAAAGTGAATTAAAATGTGTAAAATTCCATTAAAATATCAGTCACAGTTATCATTACAAAAACGAAGACAGACCACTTAGCTACTTCCCAGAAAGCCATGAGTCTGTTTCTATAACAAATGGATCAAGAAGCACACAGAAGGCCTATGGGCATCCCTCAGCACCTCCTTGCCTAACATATAACAGATGCCAGATAAACATCTTTCAACAAACAAAAGGGATTTCCCTCCAATGTCTCCCATTCCTATAAAAGCATAAGGCCATAAATAAATGTCATTTAGAGATCATGCTTTGGGGCAGACAGGAGCTCTGAGAGGCCTGTACTCTCCATTCTTTCTCTCCATTAAGTTGGAAGAGCCAGGTGAGATCACAGTAATGGNATTTCCCTCCAATGTCTCCCATTCCTATAAAAGCATAAGGCCATAAATAAATGTCATTTAGAGATCATGCTTTGGGGCAGACAGGAGCTCTGAGAGGCCTGTACTCTCCATTCTTTCTCTCCATTAAGTTGGAAGAGCCAGGTGAGATCACAGTAATGCTTCAACAATGTTCTGATGAGACAAAGGGAAGAAACCACGTCTCTTACCTGCCAAGGGGCACGGCACCAGCTCTCCTTCCAGGCGCATTTCGACATCTCCTCCACTGCAGGTGTCCCCAGAAATCTTCCGATAGCTGTCACCGCCCACCCCACCAAAAGCAAGAAGTTAGAAACATCAAAGTACAGTCATGACGGAACACGGACATTAGAGCTTATCTATTAATTTTCCTACAGAGCACAGAGGAGGATGTTGACTCACTCTGAACTGCTTCTGTCTGTAAAGCAATTAGGCAGCCCAACATTCTGAAGCATGGTCCTAGGTGGGTTTCACATATACTGACCCTTGAACAACTTGAAGGTTAGGGGCACTGACACCCCTCCAACAGGTTAAAAATCTGCATAACTGCTCTCTCTCCCTCAAAATCAAAGAATTCATAAATAACTCACCCAAAGGCAGGAAACTCAGTCTGCAGAGAATTGGGGCTAGAATCCCAGTTCTCTTAATTCTATGTACTGTGATCTCTAATCAACCACAAACGTTTCCCCACACTTAGTTAATTAAGATCTGTAAAATGAAAATATGGGTACTGTATTTATTGATTAAAATCTACCTATAAGTGGACATGTGCATTTTAAATGTGTATTGTTCCAGGGTCAACTGTATCTCTTCAACATGCCACTCTGAAGACAGGTGTTGGCTGAAGTTTATGACTTAAGAAGCAACTAGAATTTCAGAGAAGCTTACACACCTGCACTGTTTCCCCATGGGGGGTGGGTAGGGAGAAGAGTTTGCGAACATCACAATGTTAAATTCTGTGCTGGCTACCTGAAAGATGCTAATGTGAAATTCTGTCATTGAGAGTATGAAAGGAACCCAGGTGGTCCCCTACGCTCTCCAGCCAAGCAGACCTGATGTGTCCCGGACATGGCGACCATCACCTACCCTCTGGTTCTCCTGTAAGTAGAACCCACAGGACAAGGCACGGGAGGGGCGTATGAATTCCCAGAAAACTCCGGATCCGGAACACAAACCTCCAGTGACAAATCTTCACTCATCTTGAAGCCGAAGTCACTGAAAAGACAATTGGGGCTTGACAAGACTGTTGGTTTACACACTTCAGGTATTTAAGCCCCTCCCTGTGACATCTACTCTACTGCCCCACACCAGCTTTATAAATCACTTAGGGACTTCCCTGGTGATCTAGTGGTTAAGAATCCACCTTGCAAGGCAGGGGATGTGGGTTCGATCCCTGGTCGGGGAACTAGGATCCCACATGCAGCAGTGCAACCAAGCCCTTGGGCCACAACTACCGAGTCTGAGCACCGTAACTAGAGAGAGAAGCACGTCACAACCAAGATCCAACAATGCTGAATAAAGACCTAAATACATACATATTTAGGTTACTTAATGTGTCCCTTTAACAAATACTCATTTTTTTACACCCAGTACATTTCAAAAAAAAACTTTATATCAGAGCCTTAATTGGAAAACCACTACCCATGCCATAAAAGACAAAAACGAGACAGATCATGATTTCCAAAACAAAATAACACTGCATTTTTTAGCTGGATCCAGTTCCCCACCCAAAGACTCTGTGCCTGCCCTCTTTTTTGTTAAAATGATTCAGCAAATGTGAAAAGTTTGCTGCATCCTACCCAGTGACACTTTCTCCTTGACACTATTGGGAGAATTAAAAGAGAAATTTAAAAGAATAGTCTTTTTTCTAAACTAACGATTTGCTGTTATTTAAGGAGAAGGCAATGGCACCCCACTCCAGTACTCTTGCCTGGAAAATCCCATGGATGGAGGAGCCTGGAAGGCTGCAGTCCATGGGGTCACTGAGGGTCAGACATGACTGAGAGACTTCACTTTCACTTTTCACTTTTATGCATTAGAGAAGGAAATGGCAACCCACTCCAGTGCTCTTGCCTGGAGAATCCCAGGGACGGGGGAGCCTGGTGGACTGCCACCTATGGGGTCGCACAGAGTCGGACACGACTGAAGTGACTTAGCAGCAGCAAGACCATGTCCACTTGCGACCTAAAATCATCCTGGCTTCCTCCTCACGTACTTTGGGACTTAGTCCTTTAGTCCATGAGACCTCCTGCTTGTGGGAACCACATCTCTGCCACTCCCACCTGCTAGCCGGGTAAAGCCCTGGGGTAGGAAGCAGGAGTCCCAGGTGTAGTCTTGGCTCTGTCCTGTTACTGCCAATGCCTGAGCTGACAGCTCTGAAATGAGGCAGCTGTAATATGTACTTCCTGAGGTCTGGCCCAAACCATCAACTAGAAATCCAAAGGCATTTTCCAGGTTGGTGTGCTTACCCGTAAGGTTTCACTGACTCTATTACGTATAACAGCTACTATAGGGAAGGTATTAACAGGGACACAGCAGCGCGGTTCACGTGTACATTGTGCCACAGTCCACACCAAACCCTCAACACAGAACTACTCAGAAGGGAGGAGTTTCATTACTGTACCGAACAGGTTCCACTTGTTAAGTCAGGCAAATTTTTATGGAGCGGCTGCTTTCAATCTTTTGGGGGACTAGGCAGAGCATTAATTACTCCAATAGCCAACTACCCTTCATAGGCAGTTTCTTCAAACTGTAGGTCATAAACTAGTGAGCCTGTGAAAGCACATTGGAGGGTCTGGACCTGTTACCTCCCCTCCCCACAAAGAACAGAAGACTGCAAAACTCACCGCACTTGAAAGCAAGCCTTAGCTCACAAAACTTTTGTTTATATAGATGTGTGCCTGTATCTAAATACACAAATATGTATAGGTAAAGAGGCATACCATAAAATACACTGCTTTCTAGGGACTGCAGTCAAGTTTGAAAACCTCTCTTATTGGCAACGTTGGGGAATATAAAGATGTAAAAGAAACTTCTGACGCTTTTGAACTGTGGTGCTAGAGAAGACTCTTGAGAGTCCCTTGGACAGCAAGGAGATCAAACCAGTCA
>SJYX01019078.1:338417-357484 GCA_006410675.1 Oreotragus oreotragus | reverse complement strand
TGCAGATGGTGACTGCAGCCATGAAATTAAAAGATGCATACTCCTTGGAAGGAAAGTTATGACCAACCTAGATAGCATATTGAAAAGCAGAGACATTATGTTGACAACAAATGTCCGTCTAGTCAAGGCTATGGTTTTTCCAGTGGTCATGTATGGATGTGAAAGTTGGATTGTGAAGAAAGCTGAGCACCAAAGAATTGATACTTTTGAACTGTGGTGTTGGAGAAGACTCTTGAGAGTCCCTTGGACTGCAAGGAGATCCAACCAGTCCATTCTGAAGATCAGCCCTGAATGTTCTTTGGAAGGACTGATGCTAAAGCTGAAACTCCAGTCCTTTGGCCACCTCATGCAAAGAGTTGACTCATTGGAAAGACTCTGATGCTGGGAGGGATTGGGGGCAGGAGGAGAAGGGGACGGGGATGAGATGGCTGGATGGCATCACCGACTCGATGGACAAGGATTTGAGTGAACTCTGGGAGTTGGTGATGGACAGAGGCCTGGCATGCTGCAGTTCATGGGCTCACAAAGAGTTGGACACGACTGAGCGACTGAACTGATGCTGTCTGCTCATGTTTAGTGATGTGTTGTGGTGGAAGTTTGAGACATTATGGTGGGATTCCCAGTGCATACCAAGAAATTTGAGCAGTTAACATAGATATCCCAATGATTACTTCTGATTCTTTAAGCATCAAATTGAATAAAGTGAAATTTAAAAATAGACCAGAGAAATTTTTTAAAAATTATCATATCTTAATGTATTGTGTGTTTATATTTTACTACTTTCAAGAAAAGAATTAAAATAGCATTCACAGTTATTATAAATCATGTTTGAAAGGATACCAAGATCCATTATTATGAATTAATTTAAAATATACCTTGAAGTGAAGTTGCTCAGTCGTGTCCGACTCTTTGCGACCCCATGGACTGTAGCCTATCAGGCTCCTCCATCCATGGGATTTTCCAGGCAAGAGTGCTGGAGTGGATTGCCATTTCCTTCTCCAGGGGATCTTCCCGACCCAGGGATCGAACCCAGGTCTCCCGCATTGCAGGCAGACGCTTTACCATCTGAGCCACCAGGGAACTTACACCTTAAGTTTACATAATCATTTGCAGTACAAATGCATTCGTCTAGTGTTAGTCTATTGTTCAAAGATTTCTTAGGCTAAGTTGGTATGCCTACTTGGAAAATTTTAACATCTGAAAATTTCTCTGTGGTTGGCTTGAAAATCAGCAAATCTAAAAGCTATCTAAGTTATTGAGCTTAAAAATATACTTTTAAGAAATTATACTTTATAATAAGACCCATGAGGATTTTTTTTTTTAAATTTAGACATTCTGGAAGTAAATTAATACTCTATTAAGCCCTAGTCTTTTAACTAAACAAGTCATTTTGTGGTGATTTTAATTAGAAAAATGCAATATGAAAAAAAAAACCTGTTCACTATATTTTTATCCTAAAGTAAGAAAACAGAAAATCAATATGGTCTAGGACATTCAAGAAAATTCTCCAGAAAGTCAATTCAGTGAATTAAATTAATCCATGAGGGAACTCTATAGAAAGAGCTGGCAAAGGGTGGGAAAGATCATGCTGAATTAGTTTTTATCACAAAATTTAAAGATTTGTGAAGTCAGTAATATGTACATTCTATGGAGGAGAGTCATTGCTGTCGTACATAAACAGGTATTTCAGTTTTTATGCTTCAGAGTTATGTAGGAAAATCAGTGTGCGTGCATGCTAAGTTGCCTCAGTCGTGTTCAACTCTTTGTGACCACATGGGCTGTAGAACTCCAGGTTCCTCTGTCCATGGATCTTCCAGGGAAGAATACGTGAAAGTGAAAGTCACTCAGTACTTTTCGACTCTTTGTGACCCCATGGACTGTATAGTCCATGGAATTCTCCAGGCCAGAGTACTGAAGCCTTTCCCTTCTCCAGGGGATCTTCCCAACCCAGGGATTGAATCCAGGTCTCCCCCATTGCAGGCAGATTCTTTACCAGCTGAGCCACAAGAAAGCCCAAGAAGGGAAGCCCACTGGAGTGGGTAGCCTATCCTTTCTCCAGCGGATCTTCCTGACCCAGAATTGAACCAGGGTCTCCTGCATTGCAGGCAGATTCTTTACCAATGGAGCTATAAGGGAAGCCCTAAGAATACTGGAGTGTGTTGCTATTTCCTCATCCAGGGAAGTCTTCCTAACCCAGGGATTGAACCCAGATCTCTTACATCTGCATTGGCAGGAAAATCATAGCATTTAAAAACAAATTAGGGATGAAATTATTGTGATATCGTGCGTATTCTTTCTGGTGAATGGGATAAACTCTTAGGCAAAAGGGAATGTCAGTAGATGAAGTTGTTGAAATGTTCATTTCATAAAGATGCTGCAATAACTTCTCAAAGTATCATCTTGATATATTTGGGGATCTCATTGATCCTGTCAGACATGTTGATCAGGCTGTAATCAGATTTAAATTGTAATTATCAAAACAGTGAGTAATTTCATATTCTCTAGGAAGTTTGGAAAGGAAGAATCCAAATATGGAAATACTCCTTTTCTCTTAATGTACAATGGGAACATAATTTTGCTTATGATAAGGATTACCTTATTTGAAGAATTACAGTACACTTGTGATCATTTAAAACCATTTCAGTGGCTCTTGTATTACTCAGTTCATTCAGTCTGTGCTCTCTTACTTAATTTTTACAAAAAAGACTCATGGCAAGTTAGTATCATTTGTGTGTGAATTTTCCAATTGTATTTCAGACTTTAAGAAAAAAAGGCCTTAATGGTTGTGAGAGCCCTGATGCTGACGATTACTTTGAGCACAGTCCACTCTCGGAGGACAGATTCAGCAAACTAAATGAAGATAGTGATTTTATTTTCAAACGAGGCCCTGTAAGTACTTTTACTTTACCTCTACTTTTTATTTGTTGATCCTTTTTGTTAACTTCATTATTTAGGCTCTGAACAAGAAGGAACACAGAGGGTGCGACAGCCCAGACCCTGATACTTCCTATGTGCTAACTCCACATACAGAAGAAAAATATAAAAAAATTAATGAGGAATTTGATAATATGATGCGGAATCATAAAATCGCAGTGAGTACTAAAGTATGGTTTGTGCTTTTATCTTGTGCATGAAGAGACTGACCACACCTCTTATTGTTTGTTTTCACAGTGGATGATGACAGCAGTAAGTAGGAGGGAGGTGGGGAGGTATTAATTTCTTTTGAATTTATAGAACTTCAAGATAAAATTGTGGAAATCTTAACAGTAGTACATCTCCAGTGTCTTAAATGTAGAAGTGAAGAGAAAACATCCTAATCTGGGCTCTTCTACTATCTCCTTACTTTTGAATAGGGCATCTAAACATCCTAGATTCCAATTTCCTCATCTACAAAGTGAATGAATTGGCTCACATAATTTTTTAAGGTCCCTTCCAGCTTTAAATTCCCATGATTTTAAATATAAGGATGCATTTGAGACTTCCCTCTCCCTCTCATGACTTTTAAAATATTATATGGACTTTAGATTTTGAGACTATAAAATATAAAATGGCTAGATTTTATTATATAATTTGGTGCTTCAAAATTGTTTTTAATTATTTTATATAGTTGCCATAATAGTAGCTTACTGTTTGACTCTTTGTAAGTGTCCTAGAACAACTTGGTGACAGTACCTCCAAATTCCTATTCTTTTCTTGCACTGTCAGTGTTAAGGAAGAGTGCCTTGACTTGATTTTAATTTAAGGAAACAGTGTTCTTAAACTGGTTGCAAAACAGTTACTTAAAAAATTTTCCATGCTCTTTTGATAGTTCAAAGAGTTCTCACTGAAGCTCCATTGGCAAGAGTTGCTTAAGACAGTTATTCTTGATCTAATTTTTCTGACACTATATGTATGTGTTGTAGTCTTCATGAATAAATTGGTGCCACTGCTATTTATTTCACTACCAGAGTTAATTCTCTTAAAACTATGCCCTAAAGTATGTATTATGGATTATTTCTTCAAAATAGTCTGATGCTATAAGAAGCCCATGGACAACAGATTTAAGGAGATATTTTTGTGGTAATACCCTTCTTAAGAAACATAACAACAGAAAAAATAAAGTAAAATTCCTTTTGACCTCATATGGATGTTGGTGACCTTGCAGATAACGTTAAGCTGCAGTAACTTTGTATAAATAAAATTGCTTTAACTTTAAAAAGTTTTTATCCTGTATCTATTGTTTTATATCTTTTAATGAGTTGTAATTTTCTCCCTGAAATAAACTATCGAATAAAGTACTTAGTTATTTATACTCTTTCAACTTTGAATTAGTAGTATTACCTTAATTTGGAAATCACTTTTAAAATGTAGGGAGAGTAAAGTTTTTTATTTTCTCTCAAATTATGAAGAGGATTGTTACATTTATCATGGTTAACAAGTATAAGTGGCCTATGGAGGAAATGAAAGAGGAAAATAGAAAATACTGTTTTTAAGGGACCCTGGTATATTTTGGAGGGAAATAAAATAACATAACTTTGTAATTTAATCTTTATACATTTAAAGATAACTTGTCAGGAGTTAATTTTGCTTAAGTTTTTTTTTTTTTTTTACTTTATTTTACTTTACAATACTGTATTGGTTTTGCCATACATCAACATGAATCCGCCATGGGTGTACACGTGTTCCCAATCCTGAACCCCCTTCCCACCTCCCTTCCCATACCATCTCTCTGATCTCTCTGGGTCATCCCAGTGCACCAGCCCCAGGCATCCTGTATCCTGCATCAAACCTAGACTGGCGATTCGTTTCTTACATGATATTATACATGTTTCAATGCCATTCTCCCAAATCATCCCACCCTCTCCCTCTCCCACAGAGTCCAAAAGACTGTTCTATACATCTGTGTCTCTTTTGCTGTCCAGCTGGTACCCTCATGTCTTTTTATTTTTGGCTGTGCCGGGTCTTAGTTGCAGTACACAGAATCTTTAGTTGCAGCATTCGAACTCTTACCTGCAGCCTGTGAAATTTCTTAATTGCAGCATGTGAGGTCTAGTTTCCTGACCAAGGATTGAACCTGGGCCCCCTGCATTAGGAGCATGGAGTCTTAGCAACTGGGAAGTCTCTCCCCTGTGTCTTGGACACTCAGCTATTATTCCAAACTGACACGTTAGCTCCCAGTGGATCTTTAAATTTGTTAAAAATCTTCAATTTGTTAAAATTTTAGCTGATCTCTTGTTCACTTCCTAAAGGAAGTCAGTCCTGAATATTCACTGGAAGGACTGATGCTGAAGCTGAAACTCCAATATTTTGGCCACCTGATGCGAAGAACTGACTCATTTGAAAAGACTCTGATGGTGGGAAAAATTGCAGGCAGAAGAAGAAGGGGATGACAGAGGATGAGTTGGTTGGATGGCATCACAGACTCAATGGACACTAGTTTGAGTCAACTCCAGGATGGACAGGAAGGTCTGTCATGCTGCAGTTCATGGGGTTGCAAAGAGATGGACATAACTGAGTGCCTGAACTGAACTGATCTTGTCCACTTGTATTGGGTTGGCAACAGCTTTTAACTGCCAAAGGTGAAATGGTTTTTGTGTCTCATCTCTCCCTACAGGGACTCGTCCCTCTTTGGGATTCAGATGACCTTATTGGCTTGTGAGTTTATGTCTCTGATACAGTCAAGACAATTTATGTTTTTATAGACTATCCAGATATTTTTTTCTTGTTAGTATGGGAATAACGTTCTTTGCAGCTCTCTGTAGCCTAACTAGAAGTGAAAGTCTCTAGGAATCAATATATTCTTAAAGCTCCTCAGATATTTCTAACAAACAAAAGGGTTGTCAAACATGTCTAGGAAAAAAGGGTTTCTTAGGATTTATAGAACTGCTGTTCATGTGAGTGCTATTAGAATTATAAAAGCAAATCCTAACACAGTCTTTGCCTGTCTTTAAAATGGAACATTTAAAGGTTTAGAATGAAGACTAATAGTATAGGTTGATGTGCTTTCCTCCACCAATTCTGGAATTTCTCTGGTCTTTGCAAATTCTGCCTTCAGCTCTTAATGATTGTCCTAATTATTATCAGAAGGGAGGTATTTACCTACTGGTAGCCACACAAATCCCTAGTGGTAAGGAATCTGCCTGCCAATGCAGAAGATGCAAGAGACTCAGTTTCTGTCCCTGGTTGAGGAAGATGCCCTGGAGTAGGAAATGGCAACCTACTCCAGTATTCTCGCCTGGAAAATTCCATGGACAGAGGAGCCTGGCAGGCTACAGTCCATGACGTCACAAAGAAATGGACATGACTGAATGCACACAGACACACACACATTCACACAAAGGATCGAAGACAGTAGTTTGATTTCTAGCAATCATTTGTCTACTGAAATTCCGGTTCACTTCGATCTCCAGCTACTCTGGACAAGGAACATGTTTTGGCAGTCAAGAAGAGCACGTGTGACTGTGTCTTTCTCTTAGTGCTTATGGTTCCCTGTTGGCAGAATCGTATCGCCAAGCGCAGCCGGAAGCTGGTGGACTATGACAGTGCCCGCCATCACCTGGAAGCTTTGCAGAGTTCCAAGAGGAAGGATGAGAGTCGCATCTCTAAGGTAGGGACCAATTCCACTGTTGTCACCAGTCTCTGTATTCTATGACCTGGAGCAACTTTGCTTTTGAAACGAAATCTCTCTTTTCTCGTGGAGATTGGAATCAGGACAGAATTTAAAAATTGAAATATGGGTCTTGAGGGCTGCTGTCTATAATTTTGTAAGTTACACTAAGGGTTTTCAGGTCCTTGGTAGAATTCATTGGGTGGCACTGACTCACACATTTTCATCATAATAAATGTTTACCCCTAACAGTACTGCCTGATCGTATAAAGTAATGTGTCCTTACACTCTTTATGTCACCGTGGTCCGTGTGTGTGCATGCTCAGTCGCTCAGTCGTGTCCAACTTTTTGAAGCACTTTTTGAGACACTGTAGCCTGCCAGGCTCCTCTCTCCATGAGATTCTCCAGGCAAGAATGCTGGAGTGGGTTACCACGTCCTCCTCCAGGGGATCTTCCCGACCCAGGGATCAAACCCATGTCTGTATGTCTCCTGCACTGGCAGGTGGGTTCTTGACCACGAGCGTCACCTGGGAAGCCTGCTGTAGTACATACTTGATGCCAAAATGAAGCTTCAACTAGGAAATCAAGTATGAAGTTCTCAGACGTAACTTGTGCTTGAGAGTACAGATGTGCGCTACAATTGCTTGCCATTCATTTTCTTTTAAAGAACCCGTTTCCAGAGCTTTCTCCATGTATGTCTCCAGTCACTGACAGCTCATTGGAGACACCTACTAACTTCTCTCTTGGCTTCCAGTCTTGTCTCCCCCCGTCTTCCCACACACAGCTTCCTGGATCACCTTTCTACTGAACGTACCCAGATCGAATTTCTCTAATGCTTAAGTCTTTTAATGGCTCCCATTGCCTGTCAAGAAGTTCTAAATTCCTTAGCATGGCCTGTGCAACCTTCACAGCCGGTTTCTGACTCACCTCTCCATCTTGTCAGCTTTCAAGTCTTCTTTCCCCTGCTTTCTCCCTCCACACAAACATCCTAATCTGGCTCTTCTATGACCTACACACTGGCTCCTAAGCAGTCACTGTAAGAGCTGAGTTTCACGTCAGGCCACTGAGAAGCAAGGCACTGTGGTCAGCACTTTATTTACATCCACTTTCCTTAATACTCACAACACCTGTGAGGTGGACATTGCTATGTTCATTTATGGATCTTAGGTACAGAAAGGTGATAAAGAAAGTCCACACGGTTAGTGAGTGAGAATCCCAACCCGGGCAACTCCACCTTTATGTGTTGTCCACCATTCCCCACCACTTCATTAGCAAACAGGTGCTCACTCTTCAAGATTCAGTATCAAGTTGAAATATCACCTTTTCCATGGAGCCTTCTCTAATTCTTGCACTGTCTTTCTTCATGGCATGCTCCATAATAGCTTATAAGCCTTCTCTTGTAGTGTAGTTACTTAGACTGCCCACTAGACAGGGAATTTCTTGGGAAGCATCCTGGCCCAGTAACCCAAGCAGAGCATGTAACAGTGTATGTGACAGGCAGTTAGCGCAATTTTGTCGAGTGACTGAATCTGCCGGAGACTGCAAGAGCAACCAGTGTAATGAGTCTTTTATTGGAAATGGTCATGTGGATTTTAGCCAGATTTTCCTCCTTTCCAAAATGTTCCAGGATGCTGTAAAGCTATTTCTATTTTATATTAAATGTTGTTGTGCCTAGAAGTGTGGTATGCATGTGATGTTTCAGTGTAAACATGTTATGTGTCATTTCTAGGCAGAAGAGGAATTTCAGAAAGCACAGAAAGTGTTTGAAGAGTTTAACGTTGACTTACAAGAAGAGTTACCATCGTTGTGGTCAAGGTAAAGATGGTTCTGTGTATGCTGTAAATTCAGGAATAGTGGGTATTACTTGTCTTATTTCCTGTGATACTTTAGCACTCACTGTCCAGTAGCAGTGTTCGATGATCTGTAATTTACAATATGGTAGCTTCTTACCACATATGGTTGACCTTGAGCACTTGGAATATTAGTATGACCTGGGAACCGAATTTTAAATTTATGTTATTTTGTTTTAATTCATTTAAATTTAAATAACCCAATTTTGGTTAGCTACCACATTGGATAGCACTGTTTTAGACTTTTATTTCAAGTAGAGATACAACTCTCATTTAGAGACATTAGGAGGACTATCCTTAACCTTGAAATTTAAAGGATAAATTTTTAACCCTTGGAAGAACTTTTTATTTCAAGGGGTCATCTAGTCTCTGTCTTTTATGTGAAACCTCTGCTGTCAGCTCTCACCTGTTAATCTGAGCTTCATCCTTATTTTATAAATGAAATAGTCTTTTTTTTTGTTATTTATAAACTTTATTTTTTTACTAAAAATTTTTTTAAAATGTAAATTTATTTATTTTAATTGGAGGTTGATTACTTTATAATATTGTATTGGTTTTGCCATACATCAACATGAATCCGCCACAGGTATACATATGCTCCCCATCCTGAACCCCTCTCCCTCCTCCCTCCCCACACGATCCCTCTGGGTCATCTCAGTGCACCAGCCCCAAGCATCCAGTATTCTTTTTTATGGGTACTCTGCATTTCTCATTCCATTAACTTCAGTTTTCCCATTTAGTGGTAGAACCAAGAAGTTGTTGGGTGAAGTGGGGCCTTATGTCTCAGTTTTCATCAGCACACCCATGCTACCATCCTGAATAAACAGGATTGTGCTTGTCATGCAACACTGCTTTAAGTAAAATTCGAAACCTTGGTTAGGATGTGGAGGACAGGGAATCCTCCTATCCTATTGGTGAGGTTGTAAATTGATACAGCTGCTATGGAAAACAGTATGGAGGTCCCTCGAAAAATTAAAAATAGATTTACTATATGATCCAGCAGTCCCACTCCTGGACAGAACTATAATTAAAAAAGATACATGCACCCCTATGTTCATAGCTGCATTATTCACAATAGCTAAGACATGGAAACAACCTGAATGTCCATCAACAGAGGAATGGGTAAAGATATGGTATGTGTATACAATGGAATACTACTCAGCCATAAGAGAACAAAATAATGCAAAATTGCAGCAATGTAGGTGCACCTAGAGTTTATCATACTAAGTGAAGTAAGTGAGCAAGACAAATCCATATGATATCACTTAAGCGTAGAATCTAAAATATGGCACAAAGGAACATATGTGTAAAACAGACTCATAGACAGCGCATAGCGTTTCTTCCATTGAAGGGGGCTCAGACGGAGGCAGTGACCAGCTCACTGGGGCGAGACAGGTTCCCTCAGGGGAGAGGGGAGAGTGTCCTGCCCTGCATTCTGGGACTGCAGTAGGCTCAGCTGTTAACTAATGTTAACAGTAATGTTCACTACTGAACCTTTTTTCCATGGTTTCAAGAACAAAGAAGCCTCTTAAGGAAGAAATTAAGTTGGTCTTAACAGCTGACCAGAAGGGCTCTGAGGATGCCTCAGACAAGTACTTTGGGGAAACGGTAATGTCTCAGAGTCCCTTGTTGATGAAGAGCTTGTGAAATGAATCCTCACTTTATAGCTGATATTATCAGACTACCTGACAGCAGATGATATCAAAATTCAGAGCCTGGTACTCTTTGTGGGTGTATATTTTATTGCTGACTACACCAGTTTTTTGTAAGTCAAGGTTATAGTCAGAATGTGTTCTTCCAGTAGAATGAGTGCCAAATTTGTTCATTCACTAGTTTGTTAATCTGCTTATCTGTTCGCTCATTCATTCATGGAATATTTACTGCACCGCCTGTTCTGTGCCAACTGCTATTAGGTGCTGAGTCTGTTCTTGTGAACTAGCCAAAGCAGTTCCTGCTTTGATAGACTCTGATTTCATAAATAGGAGAGAATCACTATATGATAAGTGGCATCAAAAGTACTGAACATTTTTTTTCAAAATTTCAATATCCTTGTTGATTTGATTTCTGGGTTCTCAAAGGAAACAAAATTTTAGAAAATCCTAGATGTTTGTCTAGTCATTCTAAATAAGGTGTTTCTTACTAGTAGTGTGCCAATTATTTTTCTAAATAATCAATGAAATAAACAAGCTATCAGGAAGCAATTTAAAAATAGAAGAATGGAGATTCTTGTTTTTGCTAAATGGATTCAAGGTTCAGTGCTTTTAATAGAAAATTCTGTATGAATAATAAGAATAAAACAAGCTCCAAGAAATAAACAAGCAAATTCAAATGGGCAATAGATAAAGGAACAAAAAAGGATTAACTCAGCTTTCATTAATGGAAGATAATTTAAAAGCAGGTGAGATCCTAACTCTTTCCCAGCATATTTACAGAAGTTTTATGTCAAGGGGCCTAGAAGGTCCCTACATAGGGAAGTGGGTCAGCAGCACCCATCAAAGCTGCTTTTCTCTGTACCTTTCACCCGGCGTTTACAGTCAAGAAGCTTATTCTGAGGAAACAGTAAGCTGGACACAGAGTTCATTTCATAGATCTTCATTAGGGTTTTGTTTAGTATAGTGAAAAATCGATGCAAATAAAACAATAACCACCAATCAACTTCAGCTGGGCTTCCACCATGGCTCAGCAGGTAAAGAATCCGTTGCAATACAGGAAACACAGGAGATGCGGGATCAGTCCCTGAGTCAGGGAGATGCCTTGGAAGAGGAAATGGCAACCTGCTCCAGTATTCTCTCTAAAAAAATCCCATGGACAGAGGATCCCGGTAGGCTATAGTCCACAAGGTTGCAAAGAGTCAGGCATGACTGAATGACTGATCACAACTTCAGCTACCTCCCCCTTCCCCATCTGCACCCACCTTCTATTTAAATCTGATCCTTCTTCATGGCAGTCTGTTTGGCCTCTCAAACAGATGTTTGCAGCTGGCACAGAGCCCATCCTACCCTCTTCTCTTAGTTCCTTCAGCTGTTTCTGTCCAAAGCTGCTAAATTTTGGTATTTAATCTTGTGTGGCCGTTTGTATTAATGTGAACATTCACATGCTGTTTTGAAATCTGCTTCTTTCTCTCAGCAGTATGAATGAAGCCTATGTTCATAATAAACTTCTCTATCTCAAAATTTACAAAGTACATATCTAAAACACAAATTCTTAGGGCAGTGATTCTAGAATCACTGGTTCTGAACCAGCAGCATCAGTATCACATAGAACTTGTTAGAAATTCATCACAGACCTGAGGTTCCCTGGTGACTGAGATGGTAGAGTTTGCCTGCAGTGCAGGAGACCTGGGTTTGATCGCTGGGTTGGGAAGATCCCCTGGAGAAGGGAATGACAACCCACTCTAGTATTCTTGCCTGAAGAATTCCAAGGACAGAGGAGCCTGGCGGCTACAGTAAATGGGGTCACACAGAGTGGAACACAAGTGAGCAACTGACACACACACACACATCTCAGACCTGTTAAATTGGAAACAAATCTCCAAGTGATCTTGATGCACATTAAAGTGCAAGAAATGTTTGTTTGGGTATTAACCAGATATCAGGAAAGACTGTGTTCTACACCAAAAGATGGTATTTTTGTTCATTAACAGATCAGGAAAGGTTGGGCCTACTTTGGGTTAAGTATTTTTATTTAATCTAGTATAAATCAAAATTATGTAAAGAAAATCTGTTTTTTTAATATATGTAATAGCCATTAAATCACAGTTTTGCTGATCGATCTTTCTCTTCTTTCTTCTTTATATTTCCACATGGTAGACGAGTTGGATTTTATGTCAATACTTTCAAAAATGTCTCCAGCCTAGAAGCCAAGTTTCATAAGGAAATTGCAGTGGTGAGTAATGATGATTATTTTTCCGTATGGAATATAAAGTAAATGAACGTTTATTCTGGAAGCAAATGCAATGGCACACATTAGGCAAAGAATTTACTCTCTTTCGTGTACCCTTTTCGTGTGTTTTGACTCTCAGTAATATTTCTACGTTGTTTTGTAGTGACTGCATGTTTCTATAAATCTGGTTCAGTTTGTGCTTTCATGAACCCCTGCCTACTTGTTACAATCATACAATCTTTTTTATTGTTTCAGTCAGTTTTTAAAGTTGGATTTTCAAGTCTTTAGCCTGAGGAAAAATTGGTCTCCAAATAGATAGTCAGCATTTGTGTCATTGAGTAATATTTTCTGAGTTCAACAGGGTGGTTGTATCACTTTATCTCTAATAGAATCAATGTAAATAATGTGTGTGTTTTCTCCTCTATATTCTGGTTTATATATATGTTAATTTGTGTTTGTGGCCTTACAGTTTTGACATGAATTTTAAATTGGACCCAATTCAGACATTAAATTATTCTGAGGCCATCTATGCTATCATAAGATTTTTAATGTTTCAATAAACAATTCCTTCCTGGGGACAGTAGCCTGAATTTGCAGCAGAATGACTTAAAATTAACAGACAAGTGACATCTGTCTTCCTAGCTTTGCCACAAACTGTATGAAGTGATGACGAAACTGGGCGACCAGCACGCTGACAAGGCCTTCACCATTCAAGGAGCCCCCAGGTAGGCCATATTCATGAAGGCCAAGTTCACGTGTGTATACCTTTAAGGCAAAAATTGTTGCAATTTCTACAGCCTATTCCAGCATCTTTTACTCATCCTACAAAGATCTAAAATCGAGGAATTTTTCCATCTAGAGGTGATACCAAAACTTAGTTCTGTGCTTTTACATTGACTCTTAGCCTTCAGATGTATCCTCATGGACGTCTGTCACTACAGAGTGTATCTGCCTCTTTTTGCTTTCCAGCTATAATGTCAATTTCTTGCATACAAATTCTAGTTGTGCACTTGGTACTTTATTTGAAGAGGAAGAGAATTCCCTAAACCCACAACAATCAGTCTTGTTATTTATTGGGTTGGCCCAAAATCTCGTTCAGGTTTTTCTATTACCACATTATGGATTTTTCTATAACATCATACATTACAAACTTTTTGGCCAACCCAATATATTGGTGTTGACACCTTTAATGAGTCTTTTTTGGGAGAGGCAAAAGGAAGTGAGTGAGGCCTCGCCATCATCCCCCCTCCTAACCTGCCCTCGCAAGCACTGCGTTGTTTGGGTCTTGCTGAACACTGGTTTGTTTTTATTTTGAGTGTGCCTGTCAGATGTACCAAAGGCGCAGTAAGCTGTAGATGAATAGTCTGCAGTGCCAGGGTTTGTGTTCACAGCATCTTACTCTTATGATTTGGGAATCCCTTTTATCCATCCTTCTCAGGCATTATGTACTCAGGCTAGTGAGGCTTGGGTTGGAATTCAGAGGACTCAGATTTCAGTTTTCTGATTCTGCAGTTAATTTGCTCTGCCTTCTTGGAGGAAGTTCAATAATCTTTCTGGATAAAGGGCTCATTTTTAAAATCAGTTGAAATAAAAATATGCTATTGAACTAAACACCTTGTAAGGAAATAACACAGTCCTGACATTCTGTGTTTATGATTTTAGCATCCATCAATGTATACCCGCATACCATATATTTATAAAAGCACTATTCTCTTACACAGGCACTGCCACCTCCGTGTGTTAGTGTTTGGAACCTCCTGGAAACGGCTCATTTTCTCATTTGATTCTGTTTGGTCTAGATATACATGTAGCCCCTACCGTGGCTGCTATACTAAGTGAGAATTAAGTATATTGTCTTAGAACATTGCCTAAAAGAAGACAGGAAAGGGACAGAACTATTGTGTCCAAACTGAGAACAAAATGTAATAAGAATATCACAATGACATTTGGGTGATTTAGGAAGGAAGTACATGGGGAAAGGTGGCTCCCTTATACAGAGATGAAGGGACAATGGATGCACGTAAATGTATGGCTGAGCCGCATCGCAGTTCACCTGAAATGACCACAATGTTATTATCTGCTGTGAAAGTGAAAGTTGCTCAGTTGTGTCTGGCTCTTTGTGACCCCATGAACTATTCAGTCCATGGAATTCTCCAGGCCAGAATACTGGAGTGGGGTAGCCTTTCCCTTCTCCTGGGGATCTTCCCAACCCAGGTCTCCCGCATCGCAGGCAGATTCTTTACCAGCTGAGCCACAAGGGAAGCCCATTATCTGCTATACCCCAATACAAAATAAAAAGTTTAAGGTTATTTTGGGGGGAAAAGGTATCTGGAAATTTCATTGCTGCTGAATCAGATACAATGAAGAGAAAATGGGGCCACGACCACTTAACAAATGCTCTTCATTTTTTTTAATGTTCCTCCGCAGAACGAGGTGGTGAGTGAGCTCAGAGGGGCCTCCGTTAGGCATAGATTGGTGGTCGTGCTTCCCAGACGAGACATGATTGGCAAGGTTCCAATCATGTGTGTGTCCGTGTCCTGTCCACGGGCCCCATTCCCTCGGCCCATTGAATCTGTAGACCCTTCTGCTGTGTACGTGCTCATTTATTTGGGGGTACAGACTTGTTCCTTCAATCTGTAGAGTTTAGAAATTCTTAGAGAGTAGGATGTATCCCCAGTGGTGGATTAACCATTGCATTTGGGCTGATCACGAGCATCTGGCCTGGGGCTACGAGCATGATGGGCTCACAGTAAACATTACAGACTCTCATCTGTCATATAATTCGTTTGCACATGTCTGAATTGAGTTATTGTGCTGTAAGGTGTAGAAAGAGAGACAACGAATTAATTTCTAAATATTATTAGAAAACACCCCTACCAAATCTTAATGAATATTGTCCTAGGGATGCCTTTTAATAGCCAATGTATCACTTGGTGGGGCAGGGCAGGTTTTGCTATAGATTATACCACAGCAAGTTTCTCTTATAAATCAAAAGTGAAATTAGTTCAATTAATTCAGCTTATGTTTGGAAGATTCTTGCAGAGCCTATTTGGCTCAGTGGAAAGAATAGGAGTTCGAATTACTAAGGCCTGAATTTGGATCCACAAAATTTTCCAGTGACGTTAGGGATTTTTTATCCTCTCTGTGCCCCACTTTACTTACCTGTAAAGTGGAAACAGTTACGCACTGGGTCTTGTGATCAGTGGAGGTAATGTATGAATGGGGTCTTGCAGACAGTGGACAATAAATGGCACCAGTTATTGCATCACCGTGACTAATAACCAGGGTGAACAGGAAGAGGGAATAAATGACCAATAGTGCCTGTCATGCCTGAGGATTTCTGTGAGAAGGAAGGCCCTTGAGAATTAAGGACCACTTTGTAGAGAGCGCCTTACTTACCCTCCGTATTCATTCAGCGACTCGGGTCCTCTCCGTATTGCAAAGACGCCTTCGCCACCTGAGGAGGCTTCACCCATCCCGAGCCCGACAGCAAGTCCCAATCACACGTTGGCACCTGCATCTCCTGCACCAGTCCGACCTCGGTCACCCTCGCAGGTAGGAAGACATCACATGTGTGAGGGGGACCGGAAGAACCCAGGCTGAGCTGACCCCACCTGGGATAACCCCGTGGAGTGCAGTCATTGACAAGAGTTTTCAGTGTGAGCCTTGGCCATTGGAATCATCACTAAAGAATAGACTTCCCTTTTTTACTCAGATTTTTATGTTTCCTCACATACCCTCTGCTTCAGTGGGTGGAGACATCTCTTTCCACGATCTCAGCTTCCTGAGGCTCGCATGATCTCCTCTTGGCAGCACCTTGCACTTTTAAGGCTCTGTTGAATCCTTCCTTCTCCACGTGGCCTCCCTCCTCTTAGTCTTTAGGTAACACCTGGAGCAGGAATGGCCATGATGTTTATGTCAGTTCACATTTTTTTTTTGTATCACCCACAGCATATTGTGCATGCACTCAGCAAAAGTGATGGAACAAGAGATTGAAAGAAACAGAAAGGGCCAAACAAAGGCAAATGTAGAGAAAAACAGCCACCCTCATTATCCCTTCTTTTGGAGAAAATGGAATTCCTATGGGGAAACTTGAAGGGTCTAATCCAGCTCAAGCTTTCTTGTGTATGCTTGAAACTAAAGATCGTTGCAGAAAGATGTGAATAATGGATAGAGCTCTAAAGTGCTTATTTTGCTGTTTATTCACAAAGTCGTGTCTGATTCTTGTGCGACCCCATGGACTGTAGCCAGCCAGCCTCCATTGTCCATGGGACTTCCCAGACAAGAATACTAGAGTGTGTTGCCATTCCCTTCTCCAGGGGATCTTCCCGACCCAGGGATCAAACCTGAGTCTTCTGCATTGGAGACTGAATCTTTACTTTATTGGCAGGCAGATTCTTTACTGCTGAGCCACCTTTCCAAAATACTGGAGTGCAGAGTGAGGTGTATGCTGCCCATAGTGGTTTCACTGACTCTAGTGAAATCTTGCTGTATTTTAGTTCTAGAACTCTAATGTGCTGCTGAGGTGAGAAATCATTTGCTGTTGACTTTGGAAAAGGTATGGCATTAGTTTGGGCTTCCCAGGTGGTACTAGTGGTAAAGAATCTACCTGCCAATATAGGAGATGTAAGAGACGTGGGTTAAATCCCTCGGTCGGGAAGATCCCCTGGAGGAGTGCATGGCAACCCATTCCAGTATTCTTGTCTGGAGAATCCCCATAGACTACAGTCCATAGGGTCACACAGTCAAACACAACTGGAGTGACTTAACCCGCACGCATGCATGCATGGCCTTATTTTAACTTGAGAGGCACAGGTACATGGCCCCGCAGTGCTGTGATATAGCACTCTTGTTAA
Source organism: Oreotragus oreotragus (assembly GCA_006410675.1). Classification (NCBI taxonomy): domain Eukaryota; kingdom Metazoa; phylum Chordata; class Mammalia; order Artiodactyla; family Bovidae; genus Oreotragus; species Oreotragus oreotragus. Next base: position 340,310 of record SJYX01019078.1, on the reverse strand, counting down.
GATGGATGGAGTCTCGTGGCCTGAATTTTCCTCAGTGGGCCATTACTTGTCATACCATAGCTACAAGAGGGCATTCTTTGCCTGAATTGGGTGGGCTGATTTCTCAGTGCAGACCAAAATTTGAATCAGGGCTCAATCTCATCCCCTGGCTCTGTTCCCAAGACATTTCTGCATGTCTCGCATGCCATCTTCCGCTGAATTAAACCCTCTTTGTTTGTGTGATGTTTCTTAGACAAGGAAAGGGCCTCCTGTCCCGCCTCTTCCTAAAGTCACCCCAACGAAGGAGCTACAGCAGGAGAACATCATCAGTTTCTTCGAGGACAACTTTGTTCCTGAAATCAGTGTGACCACACCTTCCCAGGTGAGCACCTGGAACAGAGCTGGGATGTCCGTGGACGCTCCGTGGCAGAGGGACTCTCAGGGCTCAGCTCTGGAGAAGGTGGCAGATGTGAGAGCCAATGGTGAAATTTAGTTGGTATTCAGGTTTGCTTTAATTACCTGATATGTCTGAAGGATTCTCAAGTGAGAGATGTACAGTATTTAAAAGACTCCTTCTTTCCATTATTAAGAGCTCTGCATCATTACTATAGAAAGCTGGGAAAATACTAAAAAGTGTACAGTGAAGAATTTTAATAAGCCCTTAAATCATAGCACTCTGATAGCCACTGGTGCATTTAGGTTTGTGTGCTGCGTGTGTTTAGTCGCTCAGTTGTGTCTGACTCTTTGCAACTCCATGGATTGTAACCTGCCAGGCTCCTCTGTCCATAGGATCCTCCAGGCAAGAATACTGGAGTGGGTTGCCACGCCCCACTCCAGGGGATCTTCTCAACCCAGGGATCGGACCCAGGTCCCCCTCACTGCAGGTGGATTCTTTACCACTTAAGCCACCAGAGGTTTATTTTCTTTTGTTTTTTTTCTAAGTATATATCAAATTTTGCAGCACAAAATTCTGATTGTATTGTTGTATATTCCTGACTTTTCTGTTTAATCTTATTGAGCATTTTTTTTCATGTCATAATATTGTCTTTTCCAAAAAAGTCAAAGTTTGTCCAGAGTATTTTATCAGATGAATGTCACCAACCCCTGATGGTGGTCACACTTCCACTTTTTTGTTACTTTATCAGCACCTTGGTGATATCAATATATATTAATACAAAAGTGTTAAGTGTTAGTTGCTCCGTTGTGTCCGACTCTGCAACCCCATGGGCTGTAGCCCACCAGGCTCCTCTGTCCATAGAGTTCTCTAGGCAAGAATACTGGAGTGGGGTGCTCTTTCTTTCTCCAGGGGATCTTCCTAACCCAGGGATCAAACCCAGGTCTCCTGCATTGCAGGCAAATTCTTTACTCTCTGAGCCACCAGGGAAACCTTCAGTTCAGTTCAGTTCAGTCGCTCAGTTGTGTCCAACTCTTTGCGACCCCATGAATCGCAGCATGCCAGGCCTCCCTGTCCATCACCAACTCCCGGAGTTCACTCAGACTCACGTCCATCGAGTCAGTGATGCCATCCAGCCATCTCATCCTCTGTCGTCCCCTTCTCCTACTGCCCCCAATCCCTCCCAGCATCAAAGTCTTTTCCAATGAGTCAAATCATCTCATGAGGTGGTGAAAGTACCACAGTTTCAGCTTTAGCATCATTCCTTCCAAAGAAATCCCAGGGTTGATCTCCTTCAGAATGGACTGGTTGGATCTCCTTGCAGTCCAAGGGACTCTCAAGAGTCTTCTCCAACACCACAGTTCAAAAGCATCAATTCTTCGGCACTCAGCCTTCTTCACAATCCAACTCTCACATCCATACATGACTACTGGAAAAACCATAGCCTTGACTAGACGGACCTTAGTCGGCAAAGTAATGTCTCTGCTTTTGAATATGCTATCTAGGTTGGTCATAACTTT
>SJYX01019078.1:319462-336602 GCA_006410675.1 Oreotragus oreotragus | reverse complement strand
AGGTTGGTCATAACTTTTCTTCCAAGGAGTAAGCATCTTTTAATTTCATGGCTGCAGTCACCATCTGCAGTGATTTTGAGCCCCCCAAAATAAAGTCTGACACTGTTTCCACTGTTTCCCCATCTATTTCCCATGGAGTTATGGGACCGGATGCCATGATCTTCGTTTTCTGAATGTGGAGCTTTAAGCCAGCTTTTTCACTCTCCTCTTTCACTTTCATCAAGAGGCTTTTTAGTTCCTCTTCATTTTCTGCCATAAAGGTGGTGTCATCTGCATATCTGAGGTGATTGATATTTCTCCCGGCAGTCTTGATTCCAGCTTGTGTTTCTTCCAGTCCAGCGTTTCTTATGATATACTCTGCATATAAGTTAAATAAGCAGGGTGACAATATACAGCCTTGACGTACTCCTTTTCCTATTTGGAACCAGTCTGTTGTTCCATGTCCAGTTCTAACTGTTGCTTCCTGGCCTGCATACAGGTTTCTCAAGAGCCAGGTTAGGTGGTCTGGTATTCCCATCTCTCTCAAAATTTTCCACAGTTTATTGTGATCCACACAGTCTATTAATACATGTTTGTACCTTTTATTATTTTTTTCATATTGCTCCTGAGTAAAGAATAGTAAAATGAAATTCAAAGAGGTTAATATTAGGTCTTTTGACCTTTAGTAGGAGTAAATGGATCCACTTATGTGACTTGGCAAAGGGAACCACCTGTGTTCCCCCTGGTTTCAAAGACACCTGGGTGTGTGTACCCATTTATAGCTACCCTCGATCTTATACCTACACGTCTCCCAGCTTGGTTGTCCTATGGCTCAAGGATAATCTTGACTTAGTTGCTTCTCACATCATCAAAGTCATCTCTTTGTTAAGAGTGAATGTCCCCAGAGATCATGCCAATACCATTTCCTCCTGGTATTCTCACAGTCAGAAATAATTTTAACATTTTGCAGGGGGTGCAAACATAACATTGTCATTCCTGAGTACATAAACAACAGATCTATGTCTAACATCCCAATTACAATTGCATCCTATCAATAATAACAGAAATCATGTATTAAAAACGGGGTTCAGAAAATAAAAACTTAAAAGTAGTGCAGTGGTGTGCCATAAGTCCTCATCTCTCTCTAGAGGGTGTTTATGGATCAATGCAACGCGATTTGCTATTGTTTTCCTTTTGGTAAGCTAATTAGGGCTTGAAATGTGATTTAGTAGCTCCTTTGAGGAAAGGGAATTGCATGTTTATCAGTGCGTGGACCAGTAATATCTGTGGATACACAGATGCCACCAGGGATAGCAGTCTTAGAGCCAAATAATCTTACCCAGCATCCACCGTGGGCCTGGCACCAAACTGGAGCAGTTTTCATGTCCAAGTTGTTCTGTGCCTTTGTACTTCTAACAGCTTGCTCTGTTTTTAGTTTCATCAGTTTTAAAGTGACAGTGTTTTAGAGTGATAAGACCCTTACTGAAGTTGCTTTCATCTGGACCCCTCAAGAGCATCCTCTCAATTCCATCTCCAATAAAGAATATGGTCATCCAGAAGCCATGTGTGCTTAGCTGAGGACATCTCCATGTAGCAGGCAAGACCTCTGAAGTAGAGAAAATGTGACAAGTAGACTAGTTCTGAAGTAAAGACGGGGTTCAAAGATGTTCTTTCTTCGACAGTGCTTTCTTACTTGCAGTTTGCTGGCTCACATAAGGGTCCTTCACAGTGTGGGGGAGAAAAAGAATCAAAGCACTTTTAAAAAAACACAGATGCCAGAAGAGGTGCCTAAGTCCTTCTAAGAGGGTTAACTTTGGCTGGTGTCATTGAGTGAGAGAGATTGATGAGCAAAATCAAGAGTTAGGGGAGAGGGTGAGGAGGCACTTGTCAAACCTGAAGTGTCTCCAGCTGTGGCTGCTGCAGCGACACAGTCAGCTGATAGCGGCCCCATCCTTGCCCCAGCTTGGCTCGCCTGTGTGCAGGCTCCTGGGCTGTTGGAATGGAAAGGAAGGGCATCCCCCACTGGCACCTTTTCTAACTTACTGGCTGGGTCAAGTCCACCAGTGCTAGGGGACTGTGAAGGGAGTAACCCCTAGAGACATTAGGGGGATGCATTTGGGGAATTTGTCTTGATATATATGGTTTTCTTTTAATCTGGGGAGGAGGCAGAAAAGGGTTTCTATCTTTTTTTTCTGGATCTCAGTGGCAACATGACTGTGTAGCAGGTGAACCCCAGTGTACTTGATGGGGTCAAATGGTGGAAATGAGTTGAAACATTTCCATTGACTCAGTGGCTGTGAGTCTCACATCACCATGTTAAGAGCAAGGGTAAAGCAAGGATTTATATTTCAGTCTGCTTGCTCCCTATTGAAGGATATAATCTAGCTTTATTTAATTATATTTCTTTTTTCTTTATAGAAGTATATTTGATTTACAGTGTTGTATTAGTTTCTGGTGTACAGCAAAGTGATTCATGTGTGTGTGTGTGTGTGTGTGTGTGTGTATGTTAGTCGCTTAGTTGTGTCCAACTGTATGCAATCCCAAGGACCTCAGCCCGCCAGGCTCCTCCATCCATGGGATTTCCCAGGCAAGACTACTGGAGTGGGTTACCATTTCCTTTATATACATATAATATATTATATATATATATATATATATAATATATATTATATAATATGTTCTTTCATATATATATGTTTTATTTTAATATTTTAAAATGTTTAATGAGTCATTTTAGATTTAACAAATAGGTTTACATCCTCAGTTCGCTATTTTTATCATTTACTTAATGGGGAAGAAAAGCATTTGTATGAATCCCACCCAGAAGTTCAAGATGTGTTGAATGAACATCCCTTGTCTCTGATGGATGTATTTCATACACCCTGCTTCATCACAGTGATAATTCTCTCTTGAGTGTGTCCTGGTGTTGGAAACAGAAATCCATCAGGTCTACAGAGCCCTCTAATGGCCTAAACCTTAACTGTAGCATGTGGTTTCTGGAAATATGTATATTTCCCAGAATCTTCTCTGGAAATAGCCATATCTATGTACAGGGACTTGCCTGCTTGTCTAGATCACAAGGCTGGTTTTGTTTTTTTGGTTTTGTGTTTACAGAAATGGATCTGCCACAGGACATACCCACTCCTCCCTATTTTTAACTCCTAGCGACTTAAATTAAAAAAGAGATGCTTTGTGTGTGTGTGTGTGTGAGCATGTGCACACCTGCATTATTCTTTGAAAACAGCATTTTCCATCTAGTCCCCTGAGATCCCCTTGGTCATAGGAGGCTGCATCTCCTTTCGCTTTTTCACAATGAAAAAGCAAAAAAGTTCAGGCTTTGAGACAAAATCCCTATTTACTTTCTTTAAATCAGAGTTTCTCAAGTAATCTCTCATTCTCCCCTACCAGATACTCTAAGGAAGTGGATTTTTGGTAAACATTTTTAAAAGGAAGATTGAAAAGGTATTATGTCCCTAAAAACCAAAAAAATAAGATTTTAACAGGAGATCAAGACCAAAATAACATAATCATATATACATGTGTGTAAACATATGTGTATATAAGCACACACATACTATATATGTGTGTGTATATATATATATATCTGCTTCCCTGGTGGCTCAGGCATTAAAGAATCCACCTGCAATGCAGGAGACCCAGGTTCTATCCCTGCGTTGGGAAGATCCCCTGGAGAAAGACATAGCAACCCACACCAGTATTCTGGCTGGAGAATCCCCATGGACAGAGGAGCCTGGCAGGCTACAGTTCATGGGGTCACAAAGAGTCAGACACGACTGAGCAACTCAGCACAGCACAGCACATATATATGTATACACATGATTGTGTTTTTTAGTCTTGATCTCTTGTTAAAATCTTACTGCTTTTTATACAGGTGGTCAGGGGGCTCTCCATGTAAACAATCTGAGTCACATGACATGAACATACCAGCAGCATCCTGGTGGCCAGTCTCATGGGATCCCCTGAGTGAAATGACATGCTGGCCAGCAGGAACAGTCTGCTCACCAGCCACCTTCTTGGAAGCAGGACTGGCCACCAAGTTTCGAGACAATCTGGTGGTTTATGAGTCCCAGTTTCCTGGGGCATTTGGTGGACCCTCCCTGTGGAGGTGGGGTGGGACAGTGCTCCAGAGAGGAAAGATGGGGCCTTGCCCATGCAGATCTAGTCCAGGGGTGTTCTGCCCTGATGGCACTGCTGTCCCCACCACCAGTGTGTGCGTGCGTCCTCAGTCACTTCAGTTGTGTCCGTCTCTTTGTGACCCTATGGACTGTAGCCCAGCAGGGTCCTCTGTCCAGGGAATTCCACAGGCAAGAATACTGGAATGTGTTACCATGCCCTCCTCCAGGAGATCTTCCCAACCCAAGGATAGAACCTGAGTCTCCTGCATCTCCTGCATTGCAGGTGTATTCTTTACCACTGAGCCACAGGGGAAGCCCCACCCTCAACATACACAACCAGAGTATGGCCTAAAAAATTTCAAGGAAGCTGCTCAGAAGTGCAGGGACCCCTTGAGAGGCAGGGATAGGAGAGCAGCATTCCTTCTTGCTTATTTTCCTGTCAATTGGCAGTGAGGAAGAAAAGATGGCTTGAGGATTTTTTTTTTTTTCATAGAAGATACCCCAACTATTTGGCCTAAATCTATCCTCAGCATATTATTTTCTCTCTTTGATATAGCTTTCCCATTTACAAATCCAGAAGGATTATCTTTTGAACATTTCAGCTTATTCCTCCAAGCCCTCCTGTCACCCTGCTGTGCTAAAAAGCAAGACATCAGCACAGCCTTTAAGTTGTGTGACTGTTGGGATCAAGTCAGCGCTATGTATTTATTTATTTATGTAAGGCTGCATTTTACATTTTAAGTTCATGAAATCTTCCTGTCTTGCCTAGCAAATCAAATCGAAATAAAATTTTCAGCTTGCAAAATATGTTCACAAGATGGCCCTTTTTCACCTGTTCTGATGGGGCCAGCCTGAAATTATTAACATGTGCACCACTCACTTCCTAGGTATCTGTAACCTGCTTTTAAATACCACGCTGGCTATTCTGTTCAATATAGAAAATTTTTGGACCAGCTGCTTCTTTCAGTGGATATTTATTTCAAAGTAAACATGTTAACATTCTTTGAGGACAAGGAATTAATAAGATGAAAATTGGAGGAAAAAATTAGTGCCTTTCAATGCCAGAGTCAGTCAGTATGGGTTGAAATTTATTTCTTTACATATGGAGGTACAGTAGTTGAAAAATCTAGCTTTATTCTACTTAATTGCCTTTGTACCTTTGTAGAAAATGAGTTGTCCATCTGTGTATGGTTCTGTTTCTGGGCTCTGTGGTTTTCCTTTGATCCTTTTACCTACCTTTGTGCCAGGACCACACTATCTTGATGACTGCCTCTTTATGCTGTCTTGAAACCAGAGAGGGTTAGTCCTTCAACTTTGTTATTCTTTTTCAGAATTGTTGTGGCTATTCTAGGTTCTTTGAGTTTCCATATGAATTTTAGAGTCACTTTGTAAGTTTCTACAAACTTTCAGGACATTGGATTTGATTTCTAGGGTTGTTGTAATAAAGCACCACAAATTGGGTGGCTTAAAAGAACAGGCATTTATTCTCTTGCAGTTCTGAGGCTAGAAGTCCAAGATCAAAGTGTCAGCAGAGCCATATTCCCTCTGAAGGCACTAGGGGACGATTCTTAAATTCCTCTCTAATTTCTGGTGGTTCCTGGAAATCCTTGGTGTTCTTTGGTGTGTAGACCCATCATCCCACTCTGCCTGTCATCACACTTCATTTTCCCTGTGTGTCTCTGTGCTCTGTGTCTTCACATGGCATTGTCCTTGTGTCTGTGTATCCAAAGTTTCCTCCTAAGAGGACACCAGTCATTGAATTAAGGCACATCCTAATCCAGTGAGACCTTATATTAATAGCATCACATCTGCAAAGACCCTATTGCCAAATAAGGTCACATTCAGAGGTTCCTGATGGATGTAAATTTTACAGGGGACAAGAGGGCACAGTATTCAACCCAGTACAAATGATTGGCTATTGCATTGATTCTATAGATCAATTCGGGGAGCTGTGATATCTTAATATTCACTGGAAGGACTGATGCTGAAGCTCCAATACTTTGGCCATCTGATACGAAAAGCCAACTCATTAGAAAAGACCCTGATGCTGGGAAAGATTGAGGGCAGGAGGAGAAGGGGGTGACAGAGGATGAGATGGTTGGATAGCATTCAATGGACATGAATTTGAGCAAGCTCCAGGAGATCATGAAGGACAGGGGAGTCTGCCGTGCTATAGTTCACAGGTTTGCAGAGAGCTGGACATGACTTAGGGAGTGACCAACAGCAATGACATCTTAATAATATTGAATTGTCTGACCTATAAGTACAGTATATGTATCTATCTATATATATCTTTTTATGAAGATCTGTATTTTTGCCGTGATTTGTTATGTTTAGTGTATAGGCATTTCACATCATTTGCTGTGTTTATCCCTAAGTATTTCATTCACATCATTTGCTGTGTTTATCCCTAAGTATTTCATGTTTTTAGTGCTACTATAAATAGTATTTAAAAATTTTTAGTTTCTGGGTTTTTATACTGTTAAATATAAATATAACTGATTTTTATGTGTTGATGCTAACGTGCAAGGTGTTGCTTGCAATCTTGTTAAACTCAATATTAGAGCCTTAGCCTTTTTGTAGAGTTCATTGGATTTTCTATATGGGCGATCATATCTTCTGTGAATAAAGATAGTATCAGTTCTTCCTTTGTAATCTGCATGCTTTTTAATGTGAACTAGGTCAATTGGGTCATAGTGTTGCTTATATCTTCTAAAATCTTATTTATTTTCTGTTTGTTCTACTATTGAAAGTGGACTATTGAAAGTTCCTCTGCAAAATTAAGCATTTTTCTATTTCATTTTGTTGTTTTCTTGGCTCTTGCTTCATAAATTTTGAAACTATAATTGAATGTACACATGTTTAGGAATTGGCTTCTTTTTATTTCAGGAAATGACCTTCTTTATCCCTGATTATACCCTTTGATTTGAAATCTGCTTTGATTGTTGTTAAATGTAACTATTCCAGCTTTCTTTTTGTTAGGTTAGTATGTTTATCTTTTTCTCTCCTTTTACTTTTAATCTATTTGTGTGTACATATTTGAAGTTAGTTACCTGTAGACAGTATCTAGTTGTCTTGATTTTTAAAATTCAGTCTGATGGTCTCTGTCTTTCGTCATATTATTTAGAGCATTTTCATTCAAGGTGGTTGTTCATACGGTGAAGTAAAATCTAGCACCTTGATCATTTTTTGTCCTGTTTTAGCCCTTCTACTTCATTTATCTACCTTATTTTAAATTAATTTATCATTTTTATTATTCTTGTTTCTTTTTTTTATTAGCTCTACTTAAGTATTTTGTTATTTTAGTGGTTGCTTTAGGACATAAATAACTTGTAACAGTCTACCTTCAAACAGTAGTATACTATTTAGGGTATGGTATAAAAACCTCACAATAGTATATTTATATTTCTTCCTTTCTGATTTTTGTACTATTTTGTCATCGAGTTTACTTTTTAATGTGAAGCAATTTCACATTACTTTGTTATTATTTTTGTTTAAGCAATCAATTACTTTTTAAGAAGATTTAAATAATAGCCAAAGTCTTATATACTTACCCACTTCCTCCTATTCCTGATCCTCTTCATTTCTTTATGTGGATCTGTATTTCTATCTGGTATCATTTCTTCTGCCTAAGAAATGTTCTTTCACGCTAATTCTAATGCAGATCTGATGGTGATAAATTGTTTCTGCTTTTGCATGCCTGAAAAAACTCTCCATCTCATTTTTGTATTTTAAAAATATTTTCAAGAGGCACAAAATTCTAGCTTCTTCCTCTTAGTACTTCAAAGATATTGATTTGCTATCTTTTTGCTTTCATTATTTCTGATGATTAATCTACTGTTACTTTTATGTCATTCCTTGTAAGTGACATGTCTTTTTTTCTGGCCACTTTTAAGAATTTCTTTTTAACTCTAGTGTTGAGAAATTAGTTATGATGGGTTCAGATGTACTCCATGTGTCTCCTTGTGTCATCCTCTTTGGCCAGTGGCTGGACAAAGCTTGTACTTTTCATGAATGGCAGGAATCTGAGAAAAGCAAGTCAACCATTCAAGCACATTTCAATCCTTTGCTTGCATCATGTTCACTAACATCCCTTGGCCAAAGCATCACACACAGTCACCCCCAAGTCACAGGATAAGGAAGTAAGCTCCATCGATCATGAGGTCAAGGCAAAGTTCAGCATAAGGATTATGCTCAGATTGTACACCTATACTGGAAGAAGTCCAGTACCTTAACTGTAAACTTCAGATGTCCCCAGCAAAAGCTGCTTCATGAAGTATAGCACAGAAGATTATTATCATTGGTGGTGTTTCCCATTGGGTATCTTCCCTCACTGTGATCTCCACAGGTAGTCTCCTTTCTTAGACGCACATCCCAGGTCACCTCTTCCAGACTTTCAATGATAAAACAGTAGTTGACATCAAGCTCCCAAAAAGCTTTACGAATGTTGGGACCTCATCAGATCTACTCCAGTGGTGATGCAGGTGTAAGGAATGAGAAAAGATTAATTCCCTTCTATTATGTTAGGGGAAATTACATGTCACTGTGTTTTGACACAGTGAGTACTTCAGTGCTCTTAAGGGATACTGCATAAACAGGCAACCCTTTTCCCACTCTTTTTATAGCTCTATTAAATTATGATTTCATATGAGTGCCTTAAGGGGTAACTCTCAAGATGAAGGAAGCAAAACCAAATAGATATCAAGCCCAAAGTAGCCAATACACCTTTTGAAGGCAGCCAAACTGGTATAGTGGATATTTAATGACAGTCATTTTACACAGATGCACATTGTTACTAATAGCAGGCTTCCATTTCCATTTTGAATATTTTCAGACACTATGTTTAGTATATTTGTTGTATTTATTGTTCACGGTAGTCTTTCTAGATATTATTACTCTCATTTTGTGCATGAAGAAATGGAGGCTCAAAGAAGCTGAATTAACTGCCCAGCAAATGTACCAAGTGGCAAAGTTGGGCTGCAAACCCAGATTTATTTCAAAATCAAAGCATAACTCCATTTAGTCTAATGGGTTTTTTTTAACACTTCATCTCTAAATTCCCACTTGAGCTTCCTTAAGGGGATCTGTTTGTCTCCTCGGGCACTGATGGACATACTTGTGTGGCTCAATTTTTATGGAGAACTTGCAGATATCAGGGGTCCCTACGATGTGGAAGCGGGCCTCTGCAGCAGCCTGAAACAGCGCTGGAGTCAAAGGACAGTAGAAAACCTGGTACAGCCCGTTCTGCTCATCCTTGAGTGGGAAAATGATGGCATCTGGCCCTTGATTTTTTTTTAAGGATTAGCAGTGCCCATCCGGGGAAGGCAATGGCACCCCACCCCAGTACTCTTGCCTGGAAAATCCAATGGACGGAGTAGCCTGGTGGGCTGCAGTCCATGGGGTCGCTAACAGTTGGACAGACTGAGCGACTTCACTTTCACTTTTCTCTTTCATGCATTGGAGAAGGAAATGGCAACCCACTCCAGTATTCTTGCCTGGAGAATCCCAGGGATGGGGGAGCCTGGTGGGCTGCCGTCTATGGGGTCACACAGAGTCGGACACGACTGAAGTGACTTAGCAGCAGCAGCAGCAGCAGCAGCAGTGCCCATCGGTGGAGAAAGAAATGGCACCCCACTCCAGCACTCTTGCCTGGAGAGTCCCATGGATGGAGGAGCCTGGTGGGCTACACAATCCATGGGGTCGCTAAGAGTCGGACGTGACTGAGCAACTTCACTTTCGCGTTTCACTTTCATGCATGGGAGAAGGAAATGGCAACCCACTCCAGTGTTCTTGCCTGGAGAATCCCAGGGACGGGGGAGCCTGGTGGGCTGCCATCTCTGGGGTCGCACAGAGTCAGACACGACTGAAGTGACTTAGCAGCAGCAGCAGCAGTGCCCATAAAATGTGCTTTGAGGGAAGATAGTAAAGTAATTCTTTAAAGACAACAAAGTGCATTAACATGAGTTATTGCTCAGATGTATCAAGTTCATAGAGCAGTGCCTAGAGCATTCTAAGTGTAATGTCTGTTTGCAAAATCATAAAAATATAATTTGTACCAATATACAATTGATGAAAAACAGCACTGTTTCTAATAGCCAGGACATGGAAGCAACCTAGATGTCCATCAGCAGATGAATGGATAAGAAAGCTGTGGTACATATACACAATGGAATATTACTCAGCCATTAAAAAGAATACATTTGAATCAGTTCTAACGAGGTGGATGAAACTGGAGCCTATTATACAGAGTGAAGTAAGCCAGAAAGAAAAACACCAATACAGTATACTAACGCATATATATGGAATTTAGAAAGATGGTAACGATAACCCTGTATGTGAGACAGCAGAAGAGACACAGATGTATAAAACAGTCTTCTGGACTCTGTGGGAGAGGGAGAGGGTGGGATGATTTGGGAGAATGGCACTGAAACATGTATAATATCATTCAGTTCAGTTCAGTCGCTCAGTCATTTCCGACTCTTTGCGACCCCATGAATCGCAGCACGCCAGGCCTCCCTGTCCATCACCATCTCCCGGAGTTCACTCAGACTCACGTCCATCGAGTCCGTGATGCCATCCAGCCATCTCATCCTCGGTCGTCCCCTTCTCCTCCTGCCCCCAATCCCTCCCAGCATCAGAGTCTTTTCCAATGAGTCAACTCTTCGCATGAGGTGGCCAAAGTACTGGAGTTTCAGCTTTAGCATCATTCCTTCCAAAGAAATCCCAGGGTTGATCTCCTTCAGAATGGACTGGTTGGATCTCCTTGCAGTCCAAGGGACTCTCAAGAGTCTTCTCCAACACCACAGTTCAAAAGCATCGATTCTTCGGCGCTCAGCTTTCTTCACAGTCCAACTTTCACATCCATACATGACCACAGGAAAAACCATAGCCTTGACTAGGCGGACCTTAGTCGGCAAAGTAATGTCTCTGCTTTTGAATATACTATCCAGGTTGGTCATAACTTTTCTTCCAAGGAGTAAGCGTCTTTTAATTTCATGGCTGCAGTCACCATCTGCAGTGATTTTGGAGCCCAAAAAAATAAAGTCTGACACTGTTTCCACTGTTTCCCCATCTATTTCCCATGAAGTGATGGGACCGGATGCCATGATCTTCGTTTTCTGAATGTTGAGCTTTAAGCCAACTTTTTCGCTCTCCTCCTTCACTTTCATCAAGAGGCTTTTTAGCTCCTCCTCACTTTCTGCCATAAGGGTGGTGTCATCAGCATATCTGAGGTTATTGATATTTCTCCCGGCAATCTTGATTCCAGCTTGTGTTTCTTCCAGTCCAGCGTTTCTCATGATGTACTCTGCATATAAGTTAAATAAGCAGGGAGACAATATACAGCCTTGACGTACTCCTTTTCCTATTTGGAACCAGTCTGTTGTTCCATGTCCAGTTCTAACTGTTGCTTCCTGACCTGCATACAGATTTCTCAAGAGGCAGGTTAGGTGGTCTGGTATTCCCATCTCTTTCAGAATTTTCCACAGTTTATTGTGATCCACACAGTCAAAGGCTTTGGCATAGTCAATAAAGCAGAAATAGATGTTTTTCTGGAACTCTCTTGCTTTTTCCATGATCCAGCGGATGTTGGCAATTTGATCTCTGGTTCCTCTGCCTGTTCTAAAACCAGCTTGAACATCAGGGAGTTCACGGTTCACATATTGCTGAAGCCTGGCTTGGAGAATTTTGAGCATTACTTTACTAGCGTGTGAGATGAGTGCAATTGTGCGGTAGTTTGAGCATTCTTTGGCATTGCCTTTCTTTGGAATTGGAATGAAAACTGACCTTTTCCAGTCCTGTGGCCACTGCTGAGTTTTCCAAATTTGCTGGCATATTGAGTGCAGCACTTTCACAGCATCATCTTCCAGGATTTGAAACAGCTCAACGGGAATTCCATCACCTCCACTAGCTTTGTTCTTAGTGATGCTTTCTAAGGCCCACTTGACTTCACATTCCAAGATGTCTGGCTCTAGATTAGTGATCACATCCTCATGATTATCTGGGTCGTGAAGATCTTTTCTGTACAGTTCTTCTGTGTATTCTTGCCACCTCTTCTTAATATCTTCTGCTTCTGTTAGGTCCATACCATTTCTATCCTTTATCGAGCCCATCTTTGCATGAAATGTTCCCTTGGTATCTCCAATTCTCTTGAAGAGATCTCTAGTCTTTCCCATTCTGTTGTTTTCCTCTATCTCTTTGCATTGATTGCTGAAGAAGGCTTTCTTATCTCTTCTTGCTATTCTTTGGAACTCTGCATTCAGATGCTTATATCTTTTCTTTTCTCCTTTGCTTTTCGCCTCTCTTCTTTTCAGTGCTATTTGTAAGGCTTCTCCAGACAGCCATTTTGCTTTTTTGCATTTCTTTTCCATGGGGATGGTCTTGATCCCTGTCTCCTGTACAATGTCACGAACCTCATTCCATAGTTCATCAGGAACTCTGTCTATCAGATCTAGGCCCTTAAATCTATTTCTCACTTCCACTGTATAATCATAAGGGATTTGATTTAGGTCATACCTGAATGGTCTAGCGGTTTTCCCTACTTTCTTCAATTTAAGTCTGAATTTGGAAATAAGGAGTTCATGATCTGAGCCACAGTCAGCTCCTGGTCTTGTTTTTGTTGACTGTATAGAGCTTCTCCATCTTTGGCTGCAAAGAATATAATCAATCTGATTTCGGTGTTGACCATCTGGTGATGTCCATGTGTAGAGTCTTCTCTTGTGTTGCTGGAAGAGGGTGTTTGCTATGACCAGTGCATTTTCTTGGCAAAACTCTATTAGTCTTTGCCCTGCTTCATTCCGCATTCCAAGGCCAAATTTGCCTGTTACTCCAGGTGTTTCTTGACTTCCTACTTTAGCATTCCAGTCCCCTATAATGAAAAGGACATCTTTTTTGGGTGTTAGTTCTACAAGGTCTTGTAGGTCTTCATAAAACCGTTCAACTTCAGCTTCTTCAGCATTACTGGTTGGGGCATAGACTTGGATAACTGTGATATTGAATGGTTTGCCTTGGAAACGAACAGAGATCATTCTGTCGTTTTTGAGATTGCATCCAAGTACTGCATTTCGGACTCTTTTGTTGACCATGATGGCTACTCCATTTCTTCTGAGGGATTCCTGCCCGCAGTAGTAGATATAATGGTCATCTGAGTTAAATTCACCCATTCCAGTCCATTTTAGTTCGCTGATTCCTAGAATGTCGACGTTCACCCTTGCCATCTCTTGTTTGACCACTTCCAATTTGCCTTGATTCATGGACCTGACATTCCAGGTTCCTATGCAATATTGTTCTTTACAGCATCGGATCTTGCTTCTATCACCAGTCACATGCACAACTGGGTATTGTTTTTGCTTTGGCTCCATCCCTTCATTCTTTCTGGAGTTATTTCTCCACTGATCTCCAGTAGCATATTGGGCACCTAACGACCTGGGGAGATTCTCTTTTGATATCCTATCATTTTGCCTTTTCATACTGTTCATGGGGTTCTCAAGGCAAGAATACTGAAGTGGCTTGCCATTCCCTTCTCCAGTGGACCACGTTCTGTCAGACCTCTCCACCATGACCCGCCCGCCTTGGGTTGCCCTGCAGGCATGGCTTGGTTTCATTGAGTTAGACAAGGCCCTGGTCCTAGTGTGATTAGATTGACTAGTTTTCTGTGAGTATGGTTTCAGTGTGTCTGCCCTCTGATGCTCTCTTGCAACACCTACCATCTTACTTGGGTTTCTCTTACCTTGGGCGTGGGTTGTCTCTTCACGGCTGCTCCTTACCTTGGACGAGGGGTATCTCCTTACCGCCGCAGTTCCTGACCGTCAGCGTGGGACAGCTCCTCTAGGCCCTCCTGCGCCTGCGCAGCCCCTGCTCCTCGGGTTGCTCCTCCCAGCCGCCGGCCGTGGCCTCGGGCGTGGGTGGCTTCTCCCAGCTGCCGCCCCTGGCCTCGGGCTCAGGGTGGCTCCTCTGGGTCACCACCCCTGGCCTCGGGCGCAAGGTGGCTTCTCCCGGCCGCCCCTGGCCTCGGACGTGGGGTGTCTCTTCCTGAACGCCCCTGACCTCAGACACTGGGGTGTCTCCTCCCGGCCGCCACTGACCTCGGATGAGGGGCAGCTCCTCCTGGCCGCCACTGACCTCAGAGACAGGGTAGCTCCTCTCGGCCGTGAAACGAATCACCAGTCCAGGTTCGATGCAGGATACAGGATGCTCAGGGCTGGTGCACTGGGATGACCCAGAGGGATGGTATGGGGAGGGAGGTGGGAGGGGGTTCAGGATGGGGAACACATGTGCACCAGTGGCAGATTCATGTTAATGTATGGCAAAACCAATATAATATTGTAAAGTAATTAGCCTCCAATTAAAATAAATAAATTTATATTTAAAAAACAAAAACAAACTCCTGCGAATTTTTAATAGGGGCTGAGGGAATCAATTGACACTTTTGTTGTTGTAATTATTAAAGAAAGAGGAATCCCAGAAGAACATTATCCTTGTTAATTTTAAAACTATATAGGAAGAATAACCATGCTACTGAATAGATAACTCAAGACAATGTGCAGGATGTATAAGCAGATTTCCTCCTACAGTGAGTATTGATACCCTAAAAAGTATCATCTGTAATGCCCTTAAAGTTTTCATACATTTCTAAATTTTTAAGTTTTATATCCATGATCAACATTAATTAAAACAACTCCTATTTCTTAAATTTTTTTCTCCATACATCTCTATTCTTATATAATACTATATCCATTGTTGTTATCTTTCAATTTTTAGGCAACAGATGGTCTATATTAAGGCTTATATCAAATAACGAACACATGTAACTCAAATCATGTGGAAACTGACCTCAGTTCTCCCACTATGGTATAGTTTATGAGGGCTGACCATCCCTTTGTTAACCCAAGCCCGGGTTAGACCACTTCAAGTCCATGCTATATACTGATCTCACAATAAATGTGTATTGGTGGTATAGTGGTGAACATAGGTGCCTTCTATAATAAATGAACTAACATTAGTGTTCAGTATTATATATTTTTTGCTATTATTAAAGCAGGACTTTCATTCTCTATTTGGCTTTCTTTCTTTCTAATCTAAGAATGTTATTGGTGTAGGAGCTCATTTTTCAGTGAATACTGGGGTATATGTTTTTCTCTCTTTCATTCCCTCATGAATGCAGTTGAGACAAACAATATTATGGATAAAGAATGGTCGTATGATAACTGAATCCAGGGATGGAGGAGAGGCAGGTGGGATGAGATCACTATAGATATTGATACCTTCCCTTTTAAAATCTTAGCTTCCCAGGAGGCATCACAGCAGTGAAATGACTGTAATGGGTTCAAGTCTTAGCTCATTTTATCTACTTGGTTCTCTGTAAATTTTGACTTGAGTTTTATGAGCTGGCAGAGGAGATTCCTTGGATCTTGGTGGCTTTAGGATACATTTCTCAAAAATTCTATTTGTTGCCTGAACTTGGAACTAAAGAAAGAATAAGGATTGGAGCCTGGGCAATGTACCTGAGCAACTTGGGTTACACTTGGCCAGAGTTGGCTATTTCCCCTCTCATCATATAAAACTCTGGGAGCCCATGGATGAGCCAACTAAATGGTAAATTATCAAAGCGTGCTTTGGAAATATCAACTAAAATTAGAGGATTATGCATGGATTAGATCATGAAATCTGATCAGATTCAAGCTCATGCATATTTTATTTTATTTCAACAGAATGAAATCCCTGAGGTGAAGAAAGAAGAGACCTTGCTGGATCTGGACTTTGATCCTTTCAAGCCTGATGTGACCCCTGCAGGTTCTGCGGGAGTGACCCACTCACCCATGTCACAGGTATCAAGTGGATTTTTTGATGGTTGGGGCTCATAGTTTATAACCTTTAGTAAAGCTTAGTAAGGCATTTCTCTGATCCCTCTCCCTTTCACATGACTATTACTTTTCAACTGACAAACATATCCTAATGGAAGGGTAGAAAGAGGACTTGATCGATGTCAATTATTCTCAACCTCCCCTACTGTTAGCTTTCTCTACCCACAGATAACACACAGATAACACATAGATAACTGGATAACACACATTCCAGTTTGCAGGAGTCATCCAACTCAGAGTTACCCATAGTTCCACATTTGTACCAGAAGTGTCCAGGCTTGGGTGATACAGTCTATGACTTCCCTAAGTAAGACTCTTCCTCTTGGCTTGGGGTTTAATCTTCTTACTGTTTTCTCTACTGTTTTTCCTCATACTTTGCAAATTAAGTCATTTGGCCATCACCGTGAGATTTTGTCCAAACAGGAATCTTCTTCTGTCTTGATAGTTCTGAACTTGATGCTGATACTAATGATGCCTATGTGGTCTTTGTTTTTAATTTATTTATTTTAACTGGAATATAATTGCTTTACAAAGTTATGTTAGTTTCTGCTGTACAACAATGTGAATCACTATACATATACATAAATCCCCTTTTTAGCCTCCTCTCCATGCCCACCCCACATCCCACCAGTATAGGTCATCACAGAGCACCAATCTGAGCTCCCTGTGCTATACAGTAGCTTCCCACCAGCTGTCTATTTTACATCAGTTCAGTTCAGTTCAGTCGCTCAGTCGTGTCTGACTCTTTGCGAACCCATGAATCGCAGCACGCCAGGCCTCCCTGTCCATCACCAACTCCCGGAGTTCACTCAGACTCACGTCCATCGAGTCCGTGATGCCATCCAGCCATCTCATCCTCGGTCATCCCCTTCTCCTCCTGCCCCCAATCCCTCCCAGCATCAGAGTCTTTTCCAATGAGTCAACTCTTCACATGAGGTGGCCAAAGTACTGGAATTTCAGCTTTAGCATCATTCCTTCCAAAGAAATCCCAGGGCTGATCTCCTTCAGAATGGACTGGTTGGATCTCCTGGCAGTCCAAGGGACTCTCAAGAGTCTTCTCCAACACCACAGTTCAAAAGCATCGATTCTTTGGCTCTCAGCCTTCTTCACAGTCCAACTCTCACATCCATACATGACTACTGGAAAAACCATAGCCTTGACTAG